>VXAK01008758.1:220643-237977 GCA_013399435.1 Arenaria interpres | reverse complement strand
ACTTTCCATACAGCACAAGAGCTTTTATCACTAGGAATAAGAAATCGGTGAAGGAAGGCAAGAGACCAGAACAGCTGAGTCAAGACCTGTCCGTCAAACTAACAAGCAGGAAGGAAATGCACAGGCAGTGGAAGCGGGACAGGTATCCTGGGAAGGGCATAGCGACACTACCCAGTTGTGTAGGCATGTGGTTAGGAAGGCACAGCTGGAGCTGAACTTGGCAAGGGACACAAAAAATAATGAGAAGGGTCTCTACAGCAATGTCAGACAGAAAAGGAAGGTCAAAGAAAGAGTAACCCCCTAGATGAAGAAGACCAGCAAACTGGCAACAACAGACAAGGAGAAGGCTGAGGGACTGAACAACATTTTTGCCTCAGTCGTCACTGGCAACCTCTCTCCCTGCACCTCTCGAGTTGATGGACTGCAAGACAGGGAGCTGAGAAGCGAAGTCCCTCCCACCGTAAGAGAAGATCACGTTTGTGACCACCTGAGGAACCTGAACATACAGAAGTCTATGAGACCTGACGAGATGCATCCCAGAGTCCCTGGCTGATGTAGTTGCCAACCCACTTTCCATGATATTTGAAAAGGCATGGCAATAAGGTGAAATCCCTGGTGACTCAAAAAAGGGAAACACTGCACTCATTTTTAACAAGGGTAGAAAGGAGGACCTGGCAACTACTGACCTGTCAGCCTCACCCGTGTGCCTGTGAAGTTGATGGAACAGATCCTCCTAGAAGCTATGCTAAGGCACAGGGAGGCGATTCAGGACAGCCAGCACAGCTTTACCAAGACTAAGTCCTGCCTGACCAACCTAGTGACCTTCTATGATGGAGTGACGACATCAGTGGACAAGGAAGAGCTACAGATGTCATCTAAGCCTCTGACATGGTCCACCCACAACAGCCTTCTCTCTAATCTGGAGAGATATGGATATGATGGGTGGAATGTTCAGTGCATGAGAAACTGATTGCACAGCTGCGTCCAGAAGGTAGTGGTCAACGGCTCAATTTCCAGATCGAGATCAGTGACCTCATAGCCCCTTCGAGTACCTAAAGTGGGCCTACAAGAAAGCTGGAAAGGGACCTTTTACAAGGGCATGTAGTGATAGGACAAGGGATAACGGTTTTAAACAGAAAGAGGGGAGATTTAAATTAGATATAAGGAAGAAATTCTTTACTCTGAGGGTGGTGAGACCCTGGCACAGGTTCCCAGAGAAGCTGTGAAGAAGAACACCCCATCCTGGAGGTGTTCAAGGCCAGGTTGGATGGGGCTTTGAGCAAGCTGGTCTAGTGGAAGGTGTCCCTGCCCATGGCAGGGGTGTTGGAATCAGATGATCTTCAAGATCCCTTCCCACCCAAACCATTCTATGATTCTATGATATATCTGTCACTGCAAGATGAACATTCCTGGCAAACTATGTACAACAAACAGTTTTAATACTAATCTAACTGTACAAACAAGATGATGTCTTGAGGAAAGTTCTAGCCCAAACATGGACAAACATGTTCCATTCTGTCTTTGCTGTAGTCAAGGACCACCGAAGTGTACTGCTCTCACTCTTCTTCCCTCATCAGTCCAGCAAATGAAAACTGAATTGCAATACCTCTATGCCTTTCTGCAATATCTCATACAAGGAATACTATATTTTACATAGGAAAATACAGAGAAACTTGAGCCTCAAAAACATCTGTATACTTGTGAAACACTCACATTAAAGCTTCATATTTCTTCCTAGAGGTGAAAATTCAGCAGATATGATTGTTTTAAAAAAAAAAATAACACAAAAACAAGTAAGCAAGCAATTTCAAAAAAAGAGAAGCAGTCTACAGTTGGACAGATGTTCCTCCCTTGCACTGTGGCCTTAACACCTCTCAGAGAAAAGAACACAGAACTCTAAGGTACAGTTCTACAACAAATTCACTGAATTTAAGTAGAAAAACTGGTTACTCCACTGGCTCCAGGGGTAATGCTGCTTCTTAAATCCTGTTATTGCTGCTAATCACTTCAAGGAATGCTAATGCATGACTGAATCTCATTCAACACTGAACATTCAAAAGTGAGATCATAAAGGATCATGTGGCCCCACTCACTGCCCCTTCATCAAATACAAGTAGGCAACCACTGCCACTTGCGACAGTTACCATCACAGGATAGTTACCAGTAGGGTGAAGAGAAGTCAGGGTATGAAGGATGCAACTATATTTGGCTTTGGTTTGTGAGGTATAACTATATCCTGTAGGTGACTCGGTATTAACAATGTTTAGCTTTTCTTACAACTGCTTGCTGCAGGACTGTGTATGCATTATCCCTTATTATCTTCACAGAAAATGAAAATTCTCTATGACTTTTCATAATCTCTTATTCAGAGAATTGTTAAAAAAGGAAAAGTTGGACTAGGCAGTATTGTAAGTCCCTTCCAACTGAGCTATTCAGTGCAACACATACAGAAACAATACTTGTGAAGATGTATTGCTTTTCCAAGGCAACTTCTCCATCCTCTCACTTCGTATTTCATTCCTTTAGTTTACTAAACAAATAGCTTTTGTCTTCATGCTATTATTATCACTAACCTGATATCCAAGCTAGCACTTTTTCTTTACTATTTGTGTTACCAGATGCCCAAGTCCAAAGCTACACTATTATTTTAATTTACTTTGGTTTTGTTTTGAAGTGCACAAACTGCAGAATTTGTCTGAGTTTCCAACTGCCAAAAAACTAGGACATCAGAGCAGAGAAGTAAATAGTGGGGAAGGGAGGAAGTGAACAGAAAAATTTTTGTCTTGTGCAACAATTCAACAAGATATGAACCAATTCTGTTAAGAACACCATTTTGTTACCCATAAATATAATTTACATTTTTATTCCTTAAAAATAATTTTTCATCTTGAGTGTTTTAGTGAAAGGAAAAAACTTCCTAAATTTGGATATCACCATCTTTCTCAGTCTCCTACAACCACAAAAAGTAACCTCAGACTAATGTCTTTATTTCTAAAGAAATTCACAAAAATAACAGAAGAGACTAGAGCAGAGTAGCACTGCAACTCAGAAAAATATATACTGCTCCTGAAATGCCACTTTATGACTTTTAAAGTTATTAAATAGAACAGAAAGCCACATTTAAAAGTATCAGAAAGACAAAGAAATAAAGAAGGAACAGATATCGAATGCTACAAACCACTTTGTGACCAGTACTACTAGCATTCTTTCCATTTACAATAAATAGATGGACAGCACAAAAATACCGTGTTAAAACAAAAACATGCCAGCGAAACAAATGAAGAAAAGCCCTATTTGCCCTTTAACAGATACTCATCAGTGTTGATCATTCTCAGAGGGGCTTTCCTTCTACCTCTTAGGAAAACACCAAAAAGGAGCTTCACCTAGATTAAGCCAGATCATTATGAACAACCCATTACTCACAGGATCCATTAAAAACACTCGGGAAGCTGCTGTCAGATTTAATCCAACTCCACCTGCTTTCAGAGACAAAAGCATTACAGTTGGGGATCCTGCTTGACTGCTTTGGAAACACTGAATTGCTTCTACTCTTTTCTTCTGTGCCATTGACCCATCCAAACGAGTAAAGGCAAAGCCCGATTCTCTGAAGAGAAAGTAAAAATGTTCCATTTAACAAACCATTTTCTGTGACAACAGGAAATAAATACATTAAAATCCTGACCTCTACTTTGAAAAGCACATTTAAAACTCTGCATTTAACAAGTGATACATTAAAAATAAGGATGAGATTCACGGCTTTATTCCACTAAAAGCATTTAAGTAATTTGTTTCTCTTCTTAAGTTCTAAAAATTAAAAAGATACTATATTCTTTGAGAGATATATCCAAGATACCATAAAAGCATGTGTTCACTAAAAATGACAGTAGTTCTACTTACTTCAAGGGATTTTCTATCAGTGACAGGAAAGTTGTGAACTGAGAAACAACCAGACATTTAGCAGTTGGATTATCCCTCCGTAGTTCTATCAAAGCATGCATGAGAGCATTGATCTGAAATCAAATGGAGACTTATGCAGTTTATTCTCACTTGGCTAGATTCCACTCCTACAGGTGCTTTGATAAAGTTCACATCAATTGAGAAATCACTCTTCAGTAGTATCTTTTAAACAAACTTCTAATCTTAAATTCTGTGGGTAGGGATTCTTGTAGTTTCCAAAGGAAACTAAGGGTTGATCACTTCTAATGGTCACAAACTGGGGAAGAAGATTCACAAAGCATGGAAGAGGATTCACAGACCCATTTTCCAGACATGCTTCCCACTGTCAGCAGTCAACAAACCCCCTACCTCCAGGCCATACAGAAAAAAAGGAAAAGAGCACAGGAACTCTGAAAAATGAGGTTTATGCAAGGGACAGCCACAAGGCAAGTGTTCTACTGTAGCCATACTCAAGAAGTAAGAAAGGCTTCCCCTGGGAATATTCAGGCAAATAAGCTATGCAAGGCCCTTGGCTAGGTATGACAGAGGATAAGGAGACACCAAAAGCACTCTTGGGACCAACATGAAACAAAAAGAGCAAGGAATCAGATCTGAGCTGAAGAACATTGACAGTTTTCTCATTTAAGGTTTAGCTATGATGAGGTAAAGAGCCACAAACTAGAGAATGCAAGTAACTGCACCAGGTAAACAAAAAAAAAAAATTTAAGACATCTTAATTTATTCTAGAGCACAATGTCCTAAATTAGTTTTTAAGTCTCCACAGAAATACTTTTAGGCAACAAGTTTATAACCAACTTTTAAAGGAACAGTAACTGCATTAAAAATTAAAATGAAAAGTTTCATGTTTCAGAAAAGCAATCTCAAAACAAGATGTTCAAAGTACAGGCAGGAAAATTTAATTTCTGGCAGCGAACGCACAATCAAGGTGAGGCAAAAACCAATGTGACAGACCTTTAGAAACAGGTCTGCAAAGTAAAATAAAAATCACACTAGTTTATCTGACAAGTGTTGTATTGAACATCTGATGCACATTTAGTTTTCCCCTCTAGAGCAGAATATATATTCTTTAGACAGTTTTAAGAAGGATTTATTTAGATTTTTAGTTTCCAGAAAGTAAGAAAAGTAAATTAAGTGCTGAAGAGTTTCAGTGGTTATAGAACTACTCTATATTCAGAAATAGAAACAAAAGGCAAAGCAACAACTCTTTTACCAAAAGTTTTATTTCATTAATACACATCTATGTACTGCACAATAACCAGCATCAAATTACAACTGGTGCTCCTTTTGTCTTGTTTCCCTGCTGCAAAATTTGTTAGTGATGAGATTTTTATTATGCTTTTTCTCCTGTGCTGGCTAAACATACTGTGCAGACTTTTAAATAATAATTTAAAGTATGTTATGCATATGTAAAGTATGTTCAGCTTATTTACATAAAAGTTCTAGAGACCACTACAAAACTGTAACAAAAGCCAAGTAAAACACAATGGAATGTACCTTTGAACTGGATATCCACTCCTGATCAGACTTCTTTCCATTATTGGAGTCTACTTCCTCTTCTAGGGGACATTCCACCAACTGCTCTACTCGAAGCTCATTCCTACAGAGAGGGCATTTGGCATTTGGCTACAAAAAAACCCAAACAACATTAGAAAAAACATATTAGATCAAATTATTCATAGAAAGTACTAAAGACCACCTCTACAAAGCGCCTTTTATGAAATTATTCTATAGATGTTCATAAAAAATATCCTGAAGGAGTACATTCATTCTTGTAACACACTGCTTTGTCATTTCTGACCTAACAATCAAAATATTTTGTAAGAACACAAGGTGACATGAATGCTACATGTTTTCAAAACACTCAGCCTTCCCTAAAACTGGTATTATTTCTGAGCATATTTGTGGTTTAAATAAGCAGCTCAAGATTTAAAAGCAAGCAAATACTTGTGCAAGGGGGGAAAATAATTTAAAATACCAGAAAAATAAACCATCTTTCAAAGACAAGATCTTTCTTAGTTACAAACAAAGAATGACCTTTTAACCTTTTTCTTCAAAGCCTGCACAGAAATAATAGCAGTCTGATGAAATATGCTTTGTCAGGGCCAGACACAGGGTATCTTCTCTTTTTTCCCCAACAGACATGAGAAACGAGACATAATTTAACACCAAATGCTTGTTTATCTCAAGCATACTCCAGATAAGGCAAAGCTTAGAATTTATAAAACAGCACTTCCATAGGACTACAAAATTGAGCAAAAGACTGTGTGCAGTACACCAATACACAAGTTTGCAAAGCAAAAATGACAAACATGAAAAAACTTCTGGCGAACAGAGCAACCCTTTAGAATTAGCTAACTCAGTTTATACAGTAATCTGGCCACAAAATCAAGGCATCTTTACACAGGCTGCAAAGCAAACCTCACAAAGGAGATGAATACTGAGGGCTACTAATCTGGAATGAACATCTATCCTGTTAAAGAAGCAGGCAATCATAGTCTGCATACGTGAATTTACTGCAACAATAAAGATATCCTTTCAAGAGACACAATTTTAACACAGACAAATTTGAAATAACAGTCTCTGAAAAAGCTGCAAAAGCTTCCTCGGGAATGGATTCCAATCAGGAATCACTTCGAACATAAGACAGACTTACTCACTCTCTGATTTATAAACTCATGGTAGTTCAACTTCAAAAGAGCAGAATCCACTCCTACCTCTGTTCAGACTTCACTACCATGAAAGCAATCTATGGAACAATGTAGGATGGGACAAAGGCCCCACTTCTGCAGATACCAAGGTCCTCTCTAGGCAAGACACAGTAAATTACTTGACTGTACAGTCAAGTAATACAGGTTCCATCACGTCATAACCCGATTTATTTCCCTGCACGCCTAAGTATGCCTGCAGGTTGAGTACAGACACTGACTGCTACAGACACATAAGAACCTCAGCCCTCTGATCATCTTTGTGGCCTCCTCTGGACTCGGTCCAACAGGTCCATGTCCTTCTGATGTCGTGGGCCCCAGAGCCGGACACAGGACTGCAGCGGGGTCTCATAAGAGCAGAGGGGCAGAATCCCCTTCCTCCACCTGCTGGGCACACTGCTGGTGATGCAGCCCAGGATACAGCTGGCTATCAGCTGGGTTATCCAGCTGATAACATGGCTTACACTGTTCACCATTTATGATTTAAAAGAACAATAGCTAGATGGCCTTCTGGTGATACCAGTTCATTGCTTTTGAATAGCTATTAGAATTAACTGTAACCATAGAACAACCAACCTGTTCACTTCTGATGACTTCAAAAATACATGGCTTACAAAACACATGTGCACAGCGTGTTATCACAGGATGAGTCAGTGATTCCAAACAAACTGCACATTCTTCATCTGAACCAGAGCTCAGAACCAACTTCATTTTATTCACTAATGTCTCGCGCAGTTCTTCAGGAGTTTTATTATCTACAAATATAGAAAGATACTTAAAACCAGATATTACTATATAGATAACGCTCTGAGCTGGCACACATCAACACAGCTCCACTGATAAAAAAATGCAATTAAGGCAGCTTACACACAATGAGGATATAGCCTACAGTGTATAAAAACACAAGCTGCCAAATACTACAGAAAATTCCAACCTATTATTTCAAAGGGCATTAAGAGTAATCTTACTTGGATTATGGTAATTATATGGTAATTAGAACTGAGAGAACTTTGACTGCATGCTCAGTGATTAAGTACACATATGACACCATGCCTAATGCGAACAAGCAATTTTCATATGGCAGCTGTTCAAGTAGAAACAATACTATGAAGATGACACTATTTGTAATCACGATTGCTTTATTCTTAGTAAAAATTGAAATCACACTTACTAATTACTAATTAATTTCTAAATAATTATTGAACAATTATCCAGTTATTTCTCCATCCTGTATTTTTCAGGAAGATAAATGAAAGCCTTCTAAAAAACATTCTGACCATCTCTCATTGGTCTTCCAGTTTCCTGAAGAGTCACATCTATAACAGCAGCATCTCAAAATAGGATTTTTCAAAAATTTGAGAATTCTCAAATTGAGAGTATTTCAAACAGACCATACTTTCTTCTAAAAAGAAACACATACAATTTTTAACACACTGCAGCTGTACAGTTCTGGCTCGTCAAAAATAAAATCTCACTCTCCTTTCAGTCCTCTGCGTTCACCCTTCCTTACAGCTGTAACAAAGTCAACAGTTTCCTATTCTGCTGAAGAGGCAGTTGTTCTGCTGACATGGCTACCAATCTACAAGCCATTCCCCAAAGCTCCTCTACATCTTCTCTCCTGAGGCAAAGAAAAAAATTTGCTGTAAAAGCACTTCTGTAAATTATTACAACAGATACACTGCTTTTTAACAAGCATACTGCATTTGGCTCTGCAGAGGTCCTCTTTGGTCATTTCTGTATGGGCTGTCAAAGCTTATT
Organism: Arenaria interpres; assembly: GCA_013399435.1. Classification (NCBI taxonomy): domain Eukaryota; kingdom Metazoa; phylum Chordata; class Aves; order Charadriiformes; family Scolopacidae; genus Arenaria; species Arenaria interpres. Next base: position 229,557 of record VXAK01008758.1, on the reverse strand, counting down.
AACTCCTGCTTCTAAGCCTTTGTAACTATTCACACATCATTGCTTTCATTCATATTTGAGTATGTACTTAAGTATACGCTTCTCAAACATATTCAAACATATTACGGTACAAAAAAAATAAAGGTAACAAAGCTAGAAGTTCAATAATCCAAGCTGAAAAGAGGAAGTCTGAAGCCAGAAAGCATGGAAAACACAAACGTATTTCTGTTCTTGAATACCGAGTGCAAGTCCTGTTTTTAGAAACACAGGAACCAAACACATTCACTCACCAACTGAAAAACTAGAGGAAGATGTATTTATACAAAGACGAGGATGACAACAAAGCTGCCTCAATCGGAGCAGGACACCAAGGACATCAGCATAGTGAGCGAGCACAGTCCCTTCACTGAAAAATCTGAACAAGAGTTTTATCGTTAGTGTGAAATGGCAGAGTCTGGATTAACAGATAGCAAGTGATCAAGTTTAGCTGTTAGAATGATGGTTTGATTTTTCCCTTTCCTGTTTGAATGTATTTTCTCAAAACCTCTTCTGAAACAAGGTACAAAATGCTACCAAGTAGCATGTTTTACTAGAAGAAATGCTAACACATGGTAACAAAAATTTTATCTGTCTGGTACCCTTGTTTTTTGCAAGACAGAACTTCTAATACATAGTTCTGCAATAGTCTCTATTTCACTCTTCAGAACTGAAGAGATGCTATGCTAATTTGTATATGAGTTTACGGCATACAAACTGACACACTCGGCGACTAGAGCTAACGTAACCAAAACTTCTGAAGCACAAGTTTGTGATATCAAACTTCAACCTTCGGGATTAAGAAAGCCTTCTACTTACCTGCTAATAGCAGCTTTGCCCTCCTTTTTCACAGACTGATAGATTTGTCTCTCTTCCTCTGTAAGCGTAACATACTGAATAAGTACTTTACGTTCTGGTAACTCCAAAACTGGTTTTCCTTTAACTTTACTTGTTTTAGTTCTTCTAAGGGTAATACTCCTAATCAGAGACTGTAAACGCCTAAAAATACATATATAGACAATATATTACCCAGCTGGGGTTGGTTTGTTGTTTGGGGTTTTTTTCATTCTACTGCATAAATACATGTTCTGTATAAAATCCAAGCACACTAGTATAATATAATTAATCTGAAACATTAAATAATCTGAATTATTTAGTATTTATCAATTTGAACTAAAAAAAAATTGATGACAAACATGCTTCAATTTTAAATTTTAATTACATTTTAATTCATCGCATTGCCCAAGCACTACCAGTCGTACTCATTCACAAATCCTTTGGGAACACTTCATACCCAAGTCCTCCTGGAGCTCCCATTGTGACTGGACGTTGAATTGTTCTCTGCCACCACTCTCGATCAGTAAAAGGTTTCAGTTTTAAGAAGGAAATAAGAGCCCATAAATCCTTTACAGAATTCTGAATAGGAGTGCCTAAACAGAAAATAAACAAAAAAAGATTGCAAAACCTTAAAGAAAATAAAACACACAAATATTTGGTCAAAGTGAAAGTTTTGTGCTTTCTCCAAACTCTGCATCATGGACAAGGCCTCTCAGTATAATACATATTATTTTTTTTAAATTAAAGTATTACAGCACACTTAAACATGTAAGAGTGAGAAAACTGCAGCGCTCAGTCCTAGAAAGACTTGCATGTTAATCTCTCCATTTCAGCTTCAAAAGCAGTGGCTACATCATGATCTTCAAGTTACATTTAAGGATCATATGTTTGCCCGGTCCCTGGTAGATTTCAGAATGACTATTACATGTCAAAAAGCTACTGATGTTCAGATAAGTATGTAAGAGGGTGAGCTTGTAACCAGATAGAACATGCCAGGTCACAAATAGGTCCCTTTTTACTTGCACTTCCACCAAACCCGCGTACCAAAAGTTATTCTAAAAATTTGTGTCTGTGCAATGAATGAAAACTAAAAAAACCCAAGAAACCAATCAAAACACAAAACCAAGCAAACATGATAAAATACAACTAAAAGAAGACATATCTAAATAACTGCCAAAGATGAGTTTAAAAACATTCCAAATTAATCTGACACAGACATTAACCACGTTTAACTCCTAGAAAAAGCCAGTGGAAACACAGGATGGTGTCATACCAAGATGATCTGCACTGCATTTCTTCTACTATCAAATATTTTACCTGTAAGTATCCATCTTCTGTGTCCCTCCAGATTTAAGGCAGCTTTAGTTTGCTGAGCATTTGGATTTCGTATAATGTGCCCCTCATCCAACACAATTCTCAGCCACTTGACTTTGTGTAAAGGGCTGTCACCTCTGACCTGAAACACAGTACTTGTTTAATATTCACTCAAATTAAAATACCTTTTTTTTTTCCAGTTTGGATGAACTATAACAATACCACAATTAATGATGGATAGTAGTTATTTCTATCTTGTTTATTTATCAGCACAGAAAAGCAAAACTAAGAATGAAGCATTCCTTGTTTGAGATTTAACAACTCTTGGAAAATGTTACCAGTCTTCTCATACTTGAATATGAGGAATAAGCTACAGCAAAAATAAGCTAAGCCTGAAAAGAAGAAAGGCCTCAAAGACACAGAGATATGGAAAATGTATCAGAAAACAAATTAAGTTTTATATAAAGATGTAATCTTCAGGTTTCTAAAACGGATGGAATTTTTATGAAAATATGACTTTACAAATACATCTCATGCAATGAGCTACTTGGTTGCAGCCCATGTGCAACAAGAACTACTGAATTGTGTCTTCATTTGCTTCATATTCTTTGAATTGCATAGGGGAAGGTAGAAATGAGATCCTCATTCCCCAGTTTTTTTTTTTTTTTGTTGGGTGTTTTTTGGTTTTTTTTCCACATACTTGCCATCCTTTTCTATCCTTAAAAAGTCAATTGCAGTCAAATATTTTTCTCTTCAGGAGGAATCAATAAAAAACTCTCGCTAATACAGCGAACCCGTAAGAAAGTACATAAAACTACAGCTATGTCCTTTTGATTGCCTACCACAATAGCACTTGAGTATACTGCCATCATTCTACCAAACACTTCAAAAAACACTTTTTCTCATTTACTTACTCCGTAATCAGTAGCTAAGATGTTGTATGTTGTCAGTACAATGTCTTGTTCTGAAAGAACTGATGGGTCTTTGCTACGGTCGGAACCATAATAAACATAAATATTTACACAAAAATCCTGGTGGATATGTTGTTCAAACTGGTCCTGAAAGAGAAGTTGTCAAAAGTCATCTAAAAGATCCTGCGTTACTACATGATTGTTAGAATAAAATCCTTCTAAGTTGCCTTAACTAAAAACTACTTCCTCTAGCTCTATGACATTCTATATCTACTCATATAAAAGCAATTTGGGGTTTTTTTCTCTTTCCACTCAGGTGAGAAGAGAGACCAGAAGTAGTCACCTCAGTCATTAGTAACTGACATAGTATCACATTCTGATAATACTAGCTCTATTTCTTGCACAGTATAAATTCACATCCTGATGGTACATGCACTTCAAAATCCACTGTTCCTCCTAAACAGAGCTTGGAAGAGTTTTTATGTCCTTTTTCACTTTCTGCCTTCACCTTCTCTTTGTTTATTCTTTCACTGTTCATTTACAGCTTCTTCCCCTTACCGGATTAACCACCTAAGCTTGACCATAAAATACATCACAATTGTCAAAGTATTCATTTTAAAACCAGTGTTTATATTCCCAATGTTTGTTCTATGAAGCACTCAGCATTCAGTAATCTCAACAGCAATAAAAATAAGTTCTTTCATTTCTGAAGCACCATGGTCTTTTTTCAGTTTTGAATTGACAAAGATAGTACTTCTTTTTTTACACTCTTCGTTGTTTCCCAATTATATGATTTTAATGTTTTACTACAGTCTTAAGAATAAATTGTTTTATTTTCTTATTAATGTTCTCGGCACAGACAGCACAAACTTCCAAATAAAACATACCTTGAAAGTAGACATCCCATTAATATTTGTATTCAAAGTGTCATGAAAACAAAAAGCAGACCTACTCCCACAGATTACCAACAGGATTGCCAAATTACTGAACCCCTCTAGCAAATGAAATGTTATATGCATTACCAATAAAGTACAATCATATTTTACTCTGAGCATGCCAGAAAAAGGACCTTTCTCCTCCACCTTCCTCATCTGGTTTAAGAAGTTAATTCCCACAAGTTCCAGAAATGCCGAAGTGAATCTGCCTAGTCAAAAGCAAGGGATGCGAAGTGAGCTCGCTCTGATAGCGGTGAGCTCACTACTCATGGAACTGCACTCACATTACAATACTCCAGTTTTTAAATTTCTATCAAATAAGCCTCCCTTGTGAAGTCAGCTCCGTTTTATAAAAAGGAAAGCCATGACCTTTTGCTAGCATGACAGACTAGAGGGAGTACTATTTCTACAGGATCATAATGAACGTATATCACGTTTACACATTAAGAGCTTAGCACTTACGATCCAGTTGCTTAGGACAGACAGTGGACATACAATCAGCGTTGCTCTGGGGCCAACATCAGAGCATTTCTTCTCAACTGACTGAACGGTAGTAGTACCTGAGAAAACAGAAGCCATATTTGGTGGCGTAACAGCTCACTTATAGCAAAATAGAAGTTCAAGAAACTTATGGTTCCTTGAAGTCCTTTGTATATTTCTTCACCTGAACAGCAAAGCAATTTACAAAAATGTAAGTTTATTTATTAAGTCAAATATGAATAATACTTCAGCTTCAAAAAACTCGGAAATTAATATTATCTGTTTATACCCTCATTACCTTTTCTCTTTGCTGGTCTTTTTAAACAAGTAGATGAAGGTAGAAGAACAGATGCAAAGCTTTTGTCTTCTTGGACATGACAGGAAGTTGCTGCAAAAAGCCAAACATAGATGTTTCACACCATGCAGAACATAAGCGTGCATTTATTTTGATGACACGTTTCATAGACGTCTACCTATAAACCAAATTACTTCTCTCCAATACAATAATGTAGAGTATCTTAAGTTGGAAGGGACCCAACTCAAGGATCATCGAGTCCAACTCCCTGCTCCTCACAGGACTGCCTCAAACTAAACCATACAGCTCAGAGCATCGTCCAGATCAGATGCCCCTTGAACGCTGACAGGAGCATATCCAGAAAGAATCTAATACATCTATTTCAGGTTATGAATCCTCAGAGGAATGCAGTTTACCGGTCATTTAAAAAAAAATAAGTAGTTTAGCACAGGTTTCACTCTAAGTACTTCAACCTAAACTTAATTGCTTACTCCGGAGTACCTGTACCCCCTCATATTTTTCCTCGCAAGATACTTAGTTCAATAAATGACACACATTCTCGCCTCTTCATGATCACGTTTCCGGTATTTACCACAAAAGATTAAGGACTTAATTTTTTTGAATTTGTTTTTCCAGCCCTAGGGCAAGCCTGGTCCTTGCCCTGACAAGTCTATGTAAAATTCTAAAAATCATGGCAATTCTATTTTTCACCATCCATCTGACCCTGCTCACACCACCACTTGTTCAGCTAAGGAAATAAACTACAACACTTAGGACTAAAACAGTGCATTCCCATTCAGCAATTTCTAAAATCTTCTGTTTCAAGTTTTGTTTGAATACAAAAAAAAACCACAAAAAGAAACAACACACCCCACGTAGTTTAGTTAATTCTTTTTCCAGTTAATTATAAATCCTTTTCAGTTTGGCTTTTCAGAAAGGAAGACACAAGGTGCCACAGTAACCACTTAAAAAAAACTCCTAGCAACTTACTTTTTGTTTGTGGTGACAGCCATTCTTCAGACTCTCCCAAGTCACTGCTTCCTGAATATCTGGGTTTCTTGGCTTTATCTCTAAGATATCCACATTAAAAAAGAAAAAAAAAAAATGCCAAAAAACCAACTCTACTACTGCTTGAATTTATGTATTAAATCTCAAGAGCATAAAGCAAATGAACTTGATATTGCAACCAAGATACCAATGTGATTTGAATCTTTTCTCTTTAGAAGGCTTAGAAAGAGGGAAAGCACAGAACTCAAAGCTGCAGGGTGAATGAAGCCCATAAAATTTGGAACAGATTATCACAGAAGTTCACACCAATTATAGGAAGAGGCTAGTGTGGTGGGAATGCTCAGACACATTCGTAAGCTTCACAACTTCATCAGCTCAAAGCTGTCTCTATCAGAAGCGTGCCTGCAAAGTATTTCTTGACCCCTTAAAAGCCCACTTGATACTAGCATAAAGATTATTTCACAGCCAGTTTTTTAGATGCCACACACTGATGTCAGTAGACACCTTTATTACTGGAGCAGACAGCCAAGCATGCAGTCGCACAAGCCACGTAGAATGAGTTAATGCTTTTTTAATGTATGTCAAAGTGCAACACAGATACAGAACACATAATAAATGTAAGCAGAAGTATATCACACTGAAAGGCGAGGAGAGAGCTAGGAATACACTTTAGGTTAAGGTTAATCACAACCACTATTTTTTTTCAAAATCTAAGTAGCAAACCAACAAAAAGATTACTCCAGCTATCTACCTTTTTGGAAGACAACTTGAGTGTTTCAACGAAGTACTTTCAAACTTTATGTTAGAAACACCAGGCTCCACCACATTGCTAGCGGCTTCATAAAGAAGAAATTGGCATTTATGAAAAATAAACAGTCTTCAGCTTGATTACCAAACAAACTTTAGCAAAGCTCGATCAAGAACAAGTACCAACTTCCTTTAAAACAACCTCTGTTCTGCATGGGACAAGTACTACTGATACTACAATCACAAATGAAAAATAAAAATACTCTTAAAACAATGTTAAATATTTACAAAGTTATAAAATGTTTACTGAGTTTGCAGGTGATCAAAAACAAATTGTCAAAAAGAGGAAAAAACAATTCGTACTGTTAACAATAAGGGTAAAGTTCTACAAAGAAGCTTTAAATAATGCTAAACGGTAAAGGTTTTTTTTACAGGTCAAACCTTATTAATTAATAGTTTCTACATTGCCCAGAACTAAATGAATAATGACAACAGTAACAGAAAAAGTGTGGTAACATCACAGATGGGGGGTGGAAGGATGCTGGGGGATAACAGGGGATTTGTTCTGTTTAGTTGTGGGGCTTTTTATTGAGGTGTTCTATCAGATAGTGAGGAAAACATCACCTCTGTGCCCTGCCAATAAAAGCCTCTCAGAAGCAAACATACAAAAAGAGAAAGCATTAGGACAGTTAATATCAAAACTGAAAGCAACAGCGCTTGCAGAAAGAGTTTTGCTATAACTCCGGTAAGTAAATTCATGCTTGAATTCCAGATTTCAGCTTCAGTAAAGACTTTTTGTTAATACTAAAAAAAAAGTTTTAAACAATCCAGAAGATGGCAAAACTTGCAAAGACATAAAAAATAGGCATCAATTTAATGTAGAACAATGGGGGCAGGAGGGCTGTAAGGGTTTGAAAGACGTTATCATCACTTCTTCAGTTTAAATAGTAGAAACAGGCTCTCTCCTCACTGCTATAAACAATATTTGCTAAAATGCTTGATGCTCTGGAAAAAAAAAAAAAAAAGCAGCATCTTGGATGCTACTCAGCACCTCAGCACTTCAGCTTTAGTAAAGATTCTGATTTTCTGGTGACACTTACATTGACCCCCATGAAAGTCTGCATTTTGTCCCTTCCAGAGTACTGATAAAAATAACTTTCACCAGAGGCAGTTCACACTAACGTGTTCTCTCCTTATCAGTCCCTTTCATTTCTCTTGGCTGTCAGTTAGACCATGCATATTAAAATTCCTTGTATGGGAAGACAGCAAGGGAAAGTTACTGCAAAACTTCAAGCCCCATACATTTCTTCGGTCATTTTCAAGAGCATGATGAGTTACAAAACACACTAAGAGCAGCTATATTTTTTTTTTTCTATAAATTTTACCAATACAACCTGAAAATTACAGGTGTGATAAAATCCTTCTAAATATTTGTCATTTGTTCATTACTTTAAAATATTTTCAAAAAAAGGCAACTTAATACAGAATCTAATTACAATTTAACTACTAATGTTCACTGTTTGAAGAAACTAGATTCTAACAGGTGCGTAACCGCTCCTGTTTCACCTACAAGGAAGGAAAATAAAGGAAAAGGAACCCAGAATCCATTTCCTGGATGCGATAACGTTCCTGACAGGGTGCAACTTTCACTGAATTTTTTTAGAGTTGGAAGGGACCACAGAGATCATCTAGTCCAACTCCCCTGCTGAAGCAGGATTGCCTAGAGCATGTTAGAGCACATTACTTTCTGACAAGGCATTTGATATTCTCATATGTCAACTGAAACTTCTTTAAAGGAATGCTTTAAATACTTCTGAGATACGCAGTTTGTCAAGTTTGTGAAGACTAGCACTGACTACAGACTAAGAGCACTCCAGCTAATAACATTAATCATGCAAACATTACTGGACTTTTCATGATTTGCGGTCACCTTTACACAGTCTGCGTCCAACGCTGTTCATGCTGTTAGTACCAGATTCCTATTGAGGAATGGAAACTTTTATTCTTTAATTAATAATGAAGCAACTGGAAAAAATGCCAATAACATTATTGCACTAATCTGGTCAGTGACTAATTAAAAGACTGCTCGCTAGAAAGTCATACAGGCATGCAAAGATGCTGAAAAACCTAGACTTTTTTTTTTAGCAGCCACATATAGAGATTAATGAAACTGTAGAGAGGCAGAAGAGAGAAACGCACTCTACACAGCTGCCCTTGGAAGAAAATACACTAATAACGCTTCCCAGTTAACATTCTGCAGTGAAACACAAAGCATTATTTTGTTAAACTTAGGTAAGTACAGTAAAATGAAACAAAAACCCTCAGCCTTAGTACTGCCAGGGCATATTCCATAATGAAACACGTAATCCTCG
>VXAK01008758.1:207143-220622 GCA_013399435.1 Arenaria interpres | reverse complement strand
TGAAACACGTAATCCTCGCACTTAGTACATTTCATCATCTTGAAAACTGTATCATAACAAAAGTAAAAAGCACTTGAACTACACCACCTAAGAGTTTGTACATTGCTCTTAGTTCACTAACTGTAGTTTCACTTCCTCTCTTTTTGAGTATTTGGCAAAAATACAAACTAAATTTTAATTATTTATTTGTGTACTTTATACCAAGACTCTCTGCTTGCTATTTTGGTTGTTTCAGGCATTTCCTCTAAACCACACAGGATCCACACATGCAAACCTTCAGAAAAAACACCACTTCTGTTTGTGCAGTCATAACTTGCCTATAGGAGAAATCTAGAAGAAACGCAAGAATTTAAAAACCTCAACATTGAAAATATTTATGCCTTCATAAAGTCTTCCCTAGAGTATACTGAAGCATATACTCCAAAGATAACATAGTCTACATCTCAACTATACACTCTGAAATAACAGTCCACCTACCTTCAACTGATCTACCCTATTCCTCTTATTCGATGTACTTGAATAACTTTTTCTACGAAACGTATACAAAGTTCACCATACAGAAAGTTACTAGGCACGTTTTTTAACTGCTATATTAAGTCTATTAAAACAATCTTTTTCTCTTATCTTACCTCATAACACTTATCACTTGTGATCTTTTCAACAGGAAGAGGCTTGCCATCTTGAAAATTTGTGAGAATCAATGCAATAGTAGTAAGAGTTTTACCCTGCATAACAGAAAAGAACGTCATAGTTTACAGATTAAAACAGACCAAATGACCAACCAATCAAGAAATATGCATGCACGTTCTGCATAAAAAAAAAATTCAAACATTATTATTACCAGTCCCATGTCATCAGCCAGTATTCCTCCAAGAACATTTTTAGGTCGCTGCTTTTCTGCAAAGTTTGTAAGTATATTGTAATAGAAGTTATTTCTCTCTTCCCAAAATGGCGGCAAATCATTACTGTTCTCACGTGAAACCATCCAAGCTAAAGCCTGCTTCTGATGGGGAAGCAAGAGTGTGCCAACAGCCTGCAAATTAAAGAGATACATTATGCACTATTTGCATATTAAATAAGACATCCCATTTTTGGAAGAAAAATTTTTATAAAGTCCTTTGTATCTACTGAACTTGTTTCTGATTCAAAGATCTCCAGTGCCCAGACAACAAAGCCAAATATGCATGTAAATGTCTAAATATTTATATTTTCATAGAAAACAGTTCTAACTTAAGAAATACCTCTGCTCCTTCCATTTCACAACTTTTATCATCTTCCTTCAGATCCTCAAACAATTTGTCAAATTCAGTCTTAAGCTGCATAAATGAACACAAAAATAGCCATTAAAATTATTGCAATTGAAAATAACCTCAATAACTACCCAATGATTCTATTAAATTACAATTACTTGTCATATGGTAATCAGTATAGATAGGTCTACCACTTTAGACCTGATTTGCTGGAATGTGTTTGTTAGCTACTGCTATATAAAAGTTCAGTTTTTCCAAGGCAAACACACGCCAATACAAGCAAGAGCTTGAGAAGGAGTGGCTAAATATATTCACATCCTTCTACAACACTAACTAAAGTAACTACCTCACTCTAATTTGAAAGAGCAAACAAGAAGCAAAACACAAAACAAACCACTCCCCAACCCTTCACCTACCACCCTGGGCCAAATCTCAAGATAAGTCCAATTTTATTTTCATTTGAGAATTTAACATACTTGTTATCTGGTAAAGCATCAAGACTGAGACAAGAACTGTTTCGTTAATGAAAAAGTTAAAGAGCCCCCCAGTGTTAAAATTCCAACTTCCCACTGTTGAAATGCAAAAGTATGAAATGCAAACCTGTTCAGTTGTCAACTGCACAGCAGCATGAACCGGAGCACTATAACTTGGACCAGCTCTCCCAGAAATCCACTTCGATCCAAAACCATATTCTGAACCTACTTGTCATGAAAAGGATAGTATTTTGAAACACAGAAGTATGACAACTTCCCAACCTCAACCTGGCTCATGAGTAACGATGCTGATCAGATTGTGGGCTGTAAGCCAGTATCTTTCACCACTTGTCTTTTAGCCTCAGTTTATCCTTTACTTTCAATGGCCCACACAGGCTTTCCACAAAGCTCTGTAAGACTCACAGCAATGAGCTATGGGTTGGGATCCTTTGAGATAGCAACTGTGTTTCTCAGAAATTGCTGTGTTACACAAAGTTTGACTTGGTAACCACATGATGACTGATGACACAAAATGTTTTTTTACTGCAAACTCTGTTAACTCAATAGAACCTATAAGATAAAAACTGGAATCTTGCTATATGTAAAGCAGATCTATCCCACACCAAGTGTTTACTTCTACAGGCATCTGTGTTCCTGACTACCACTGCTCCCAAAGAGCCCAGTAGTGCCAGGAGCATGAGTGCTTTTGGTGCAAGGCTGGCTCTGCAAAGCATCAGGTCTGCTAAGCTTATTTGTTCAGACATCTCATCTCTCATCATCATGCTCACACCTCACTAGTAGGATACACATCCTAGCACTCTGCTAAAAAGCAGCACTGCCCCTGAAACCCCCACCCCATGAAATGGCCTAATGTGTTTCTTAAAAAAAATATTTATTAATTTTTTTTTTTACTTTGGAGAAACACAGGGTATCATTATGAATTGTTAAGGAACTTATGGAATCAAGAATACATCTGAGGTTGCTCAAATACGTCTCCAATTGCTGGCAGGTAACATAAAAGACAGGACACAAAAGTATACTTTCTGTGAAGTTTAAAATTAATAGCTGCGTACTCTGCATTATTCCCCAGCTAAGTTTAAAAATAGTTTTGTGAACGACAAGACTATGATGAGGACTAAGCCCTTAAACTTTTCTTCCAACCAGTGGCAAGTTCAATATGACTATTTTAAAAAGGAAGAAAAAAAACCAACCAAATTTCAAGGCTTACCTTTCAGAGGAGGAGCCAATTTAAATCCGTGCTTTTTTAACTGATCTAGCACTGCCTCCTTGTTCTCTTCTCTTCCCCAAAAGCTCATTTGTACAGGCATGGTAAAGGCATTTTTTGCTCCATAAGGGACAACCCTGATAAAAAGCAGGAAAAAAAAAAAACATCCAGCAGTAATCTTTTAATTGTTTAGATTTTTTATTTCTTCAGCAACAGGTGCTCCAAAGTGCGTATTTTTACCAAAACACAGAATGTTCCAGATAGGTGTTAGTACTCATACTATGTAAATCTTTTATACAAACCACCACATGCAGTTCATTTAAGAGTTTCACAACAATCTTTAGGGAATTTGCTTTCATCAGTGTCTCTACAATTATCATTTATGGGAAAGAATGAGCTGAATGCAAGTAATTCAACCGAATAACAGAATCTGAAAACACGCACCTTTATCTTATTAAGAGAAACTTATTACAGTTTTCAGAATTTGCTAGTGTAGCAACAACAAAAAAATGTTTCCATTACTTAAATTTATTAAACCAAAAGCACAATCTCCACACTTACCCTTCAATTAACGCTAGTTTGCTGTCCATAATGCCTGCCAATGCTGCTGCTAGTTCTTTTTTTATATGGCCCACCTGGTCTCCATTCACATTATTTACTTTCACTGCATTTTTATCATATGGATTATTGGGCTCTCTCTGAAGTGCAACCATTTCATTGTTATTAACCTAACAAAGCAAAACAAAGAAACATCAGAACACATCCATTTAGTTGCAAATTATTGGCAGGAATATCTAAGATACATTTACTTAAATATTGTGAAGCTTAAAGATTAATTTGGTATTGCATTCTGTTCAGTCAGTCTACAAAAGCATTACGAAAGAGCTAGCTGATAGACATCAGCAATTTCAAAAGTATTCCTAAGAGCAAGAACTACCTTCAACCGCTAACACATTTTGTAAGGGAGCAAACATCCCTTCTTGTCCACGTAAACAATTCGAAGACCTACCTAGTTTCTTGTTTTCTGTCACTTTTCTTGTGCATTATGGGGGTGAGCAGACCTACCAAATAACTAAACCAGATTTGAAAGCTTGCTACTGTAACTAAATTTTGAAATAAAGCTTTAGATTAAGTACTTCCCATGAAGAATGACAAATACATCAAGTTAAAAAAAAAAAAATTAATATTATACTTGGTCAAGAGTTGGAGGAATTTTTGAAATTTAATTAAACATACTTTTTCCAAAGCTGACAACAACCTTTTCTTCGGCTTTATCATGCACTTACAATCCCCGTGTAGTATCGTAATCCAACAACACTTCCTCGCAAAGTTCCATATAAGATAGCTGAGTCTGTATCTTCCTCTGCTCCAGAAGTGTCACCTACAGAGAGGACATCTTCCAACCCAAGACTGGAGTATAAGTCAGAAGAGGGAAAACGGGAATAGTTTCTCTCTCCTCTGGAGATGTTCTGCTGAGAGCATCCTCTTGCAGAATCTCTGCAGAAACATAAAGTGTGAAATACTGGACAATTACTTGAATAATAGAACTATTATTTCCTCATAAACTATTTTACCACTTGATATAAAGCTACCTATAAACCCCAGATTTACAACTTTATCCAGATGATATCTACCTAGAAATATTTAAAAGTTTCGTATTAGGAGAAAACTTTGTCTGATGTTTTTTAATTCCCAATTAATCAGTTTAAGTCAATTACAATAAAGAGCTGCCTACTGACTAAACTACGGTATTTGTGCATTCTGCCCTACCTTCCCTCAGAGGATTATCTTTGTCAACAACATTAAGAATTCTCCAGACTTAGTTATATCTCAAATTATGCCTAGCACAGCAAAATTTCCATGTATTTTCCTAACGCTGGTTTTCCTCAACTGAAGTTAAAAACCCGTTTGTAACTGATTAGCTCTGTATAATTCCATGCCTGTATCCACAAAAGCCGAAATGCTAAACCAGCTGTTCCCTATATATTTATTAAGCTTACCATCACACCTTGACATCTATTATTACCGCTTTATAATGGACATTAATCAGCTACTCCAACCTGACCCAGGTAATTACGCTGTGTATCTTGGTCAGCCTGGTGCCCCTGTAACTGCCCTCATGGCACAGAACCAGCTCTGGCCACACATTTGAGGCATGGCAGAGTGAAGATCCACATACTAACAGTAGTTTTAATCAAATAATACCTAACAATAAAATCTTACTACAAGTTTCAACAAATGCCTAATAATCATGACCTTTGGTATATCCCAAAATTACCTCACTGTGGCACTGGAATAATTTAAGCATACTGCCAATTACTGTTTCCACATAACAGTTATTCACAGCTCGGCATAATAAGCCTTGGTTTCTTTTGCAAATGGTATCTAAAGCTACTGTATAACCGGAATTCCGTTTCCTCTGACAGAGCGAAGGAGAGCCTGTGCTCCGAGCCCGCAGCAGCGGAACCAGCCAAGGGTTAGCCGGCCGCCATTTTGCCGCTGCCCTGCCGAGGGGACCCTGCCCGAACGCCCGAGCCGCGCCACCAGCCTTGGCACCAGCATCGACAAGAACAGGGCGGCGGGGGCTCCGAGTTTCTAGGCTGGACACCTCAGCCCGCCCCGTCCGCAGGGTACGGCACGGAGCGGCCGAGCGCAGGCAGGGCCCGGCGCGGTACGGACTGGCCCGACGCGGCACAGGCACGGACCAGCAGTGACCGGCCCGGTACAGGATAGGGCTGGGCAGGACCGGCGCGCCAATCCCCCCCCTCACCCCCGCCTCACTTGGGCAGCCTCCACGACATGGCGGCAGCCGCGCTCCCGCCGAACCCGCTGCGCACCGCCCCGGCCGCCCGCCCGCGCGCCAGACCCCAGCTGGCAACCACCAATCCCGGCCGGAGGCCTCCCAGGCGCTGGCCAATGAGGACACGGCGGAGGGGCGGGGGACGCCTCTCTCCCGCCCCCGCCACCTCAGGCCGCCCTCCCAGCTGCGAGGGGCGGCGCTAGAGTAACCCGTTCACAGCGGCGGAGAACAGCTGCAATTAACCGTAAGTTATAGGCAACAAAACGTTGACAAGTTTGCAAAGACGGCAAGAGAACGATAAAGGATGCAAAGGGGAAGGCGTGAGGTTGTCAGAATGTGATTTCTGAAAGTCTTATAACAAAAATGTGCTTCAGAAAGTAGCACGTCTAATACATAGATACTTCAATGGTTCTCAGCAACGTACCAGATGCTTTTTTTAGTGTATTAACTCATTAACCATTGCCCGGGCTGGTGACAGTCATAAGCATTTATGACCCTGCAGAATAGAGCCTTTTAAAAATATTTTCATGTCACTTGAGTGAAATCAGTCTGTAGTTTTACAGCTTCTCTCAAAAACTAAACAAATTAGTCATCATTTAAGTCAAATAGATACTTTGTGCAACCAACAATACATAAGGAAAATAGAATTTTTCTTCTTCATTGGCCTACCGTTAAAAAAAAAAACACAAACCCACCAAGTTTTAAAAGCTTCATTTGCTAAAAACTGAATACAGGATGCCGTTCCATTCCATTAAATAATTGAAAATAAGTACTTCCACAAAGTCACTAAGGCAGCCACTGCTGTCCATTGGAAGAAATGTTTTGTCAAAAAGGGATTTGTGCAGCAGTCTTGGATAAACCTGGATGGTAGATGAAGGAAAATTACACAGTTTTATCTAAAGATACAGGTTAATGTAAAAAACAAACAAACCAAAACAACCAACCAAATCCCAGCTTTTCAATTACCTACCCTTAAAACTTGGCCAACAAATTTTGTATAGGTTGTAAATTACTGAAAACCTCATATAAAAAAAAAGAAGTGTAAAACTTGTATTGGTACAACTGTATCTCATAGAAATATTACTCTGGCTTCAATCTTAAAAAAAAAATAAAAAATCCCATCAACAAAACACTATTGAGTTTTATAGTTTCTTTTGAAAGGTTTTATTTTCTCCTAGAACCACAGATAACTTGCTTGCATTTTACAGACAAACAGAACTTAACTACCCCCAATAACCTGAAATCCAGTCTTATGGACCCCTGAAACAGAGAACATCTTTTGCTCAGCACCACCTTTTTAAAATACAGAGCAAGGATACAATTTACAGGAGTAGAATGTGAAAACCTAGACATTTATAACACGGAATTTCTTTTCCCATTCCAACTTTCAGGCAGCTCTCTGAAGTTTTTTCTTCAATTCACTGTCATAATAATCTAGATTGAATATTTCTATTGTGCAAGGCTATGCCCAAGTTAAAGAAAAAAAAAAGCCTTGATGGAAAAAAAAAGGACTATTTGATTGTAACACCTTCCTGTCCAACCTTGACTAGAAATACATTAAAATAAATGAAGACTTTTAGCTAGATTTCTGTGAGATTTCCATGAGATTTCCTTTGGCCCGTTAGGCATAACTAACGCTACAGAAAAATTATCTCCTCTGCTGTTAGTTAAAAAATTCACAGGGCGTTTGCCACGGTTCATGCACCAACCTGGGCTCCTACTCCAGCCTCACGTACCCACCCAGCAAAAACCTCCAGGCAGGAATACCCCATGGGGAGCGCTACAGGAAATATAAATTAAAGATAAGTGCGATTTAAAAGGAAAGGGAGAAAAAGGGAAGAAAAGGAAGGGAATGTCGTCTCTCCCTGTGGCACGGCCGCTATCCCAGGAAACAGCCGAACGTGCTCACTGCCGCTCTGGACACTCCGCTTCGCCCGCCCGGCCGCCGGCTCCCTGACATGCTCAGCCCTCGCCCGGCCTCCACAGCCGTCCCCAGGCGAGGCGGTACATGGCCATGGCCCTAGTCCCGGCCCAGCGAAGGCCGCCTCCCGACCTCACCTCAGGACCCGCGGCTGAGGCGCGCGCCCGCCCGCTCGAGCCCCGGCCACAGCCTGGCTCACGCGCGCCGTCGGGAGAGCAAATGGCAATCATTGCCCCACGTGGGGGAGAAGGGCGCCCTCAGCTAATCAGGGGTCTCCGCTCGCCTCGGGACCGCCCCGGGTTACAGCCAATGGGGAGGCAGCACGCGAGCGCGAGGGGCTGGAGGCGGTTGGACCTTGACGGTTGGCGCAGTTCGACGGGCGGCGGCGGAGGCGGCGCGGCGGGCAGGACCAGCTGGGCTTAGGGCGGCGTCATGGTGGGGAGCGGGACCCGCGGCTGGGTGGGGAAAGGGGAAAACGGAAAGGAAAAGGAACGGGAAGGGCCGGGCGTTTGGGAGTGCTGCGACGGCAGTCTGAGGAGGCTGTGGCTGCTGCACGTGCTGCCGCCGGGCTTGCAGGCAGTTCTCCCCGCTGTAGCAGTGCGGCAGAAGGATCGAGGAGAAGTTAGTTTGTTACTATTACATTAATAATATTAATATTAGAGAGTTAATAGTTCAAGGGGTGGGGAGGCACAGAAGCTGGCCGGTGATTAGCGATACGAAAACGTAGGAGGCCCGTTCCCGGCGGGGACCGCGGGGCCGACTGAAGCCCGAGGCGGGCGGCAGGGAGGGCGGGAAAGCGTAGCCAATTAGTGGAGAGGAGCTGGAGCGGCAGCCAATGGCTGGGGCGGGCCACGGTGGAGGGGGGCGGGGCTGGCGGTGGCTGGTAGATACCGCGCGCGCGGCGGGGAGGGGCGGGGCTGAGGCGGAAGTGAGTGCGGGGGTGGCCCCGCTGGCGAAAGGCTCCCGAAGAACCGCTGCGCGGGGGGAGGTTTAAAACGTGGGATCGAGGATATAAGCTTTGATAAAGCTGTCAAGAAACAGGGAAGAGCGGACCAGATACCCTGCTTTCTCTTTTCCACCTCTGTTTTTTTCTAGATACACTGTAACAGCTAGAATAAGAATGTATTTCTGTCCGGGGTATAAGACAAAATTGAGGTATTGAGAGATTAAACATTCATGGTGCAGTTTCTTAGAATCAAAGGAGCTGACTAAACGTGGGCAGATGACATCTGATTGGATCTCAGATGATTTCAAAGAGGAACACAAATATGTGTGAATTGACAGGGGCTAGATATCTCTCTATGATTATAAAATAAAACATATCAAGTGGTCCTGTACAGAAAAGATCCTTGCAGTGGTTAACCCAGTATATTATTTGGCAACAAATCAAGGCAATATTATATAAAGAAGCCTTCCAAAACTAAAGGAAGGTGAAACAGAGACCAGGCAGAATGTTAAAGATATAATATACTTGTGGCATGGTAAGGGATGATGAATCTGTATTCACAATATGTGTTTGTAGAGACTATGTTGTCTTTAAGATCTTCCAATATTCTCAAAGTCAGTCCAGGTCAACTAAGACGAGTAGAGTCGTGGCAGCAGCAGACAATTTGATCAGTTAAATTCTCATTCAAGAGCAGACAGGGAATCATAGAATCACAGAATGGCTTGCGTTGGAAGGGACCTTAAAGATCATCTCAATGCAACACCCCTGTCATAACCAGGGACACCTCCAACTAAACTAATACAGCAGCTTAGAAAGATCATGCAAAGATGCAACCCACAGGTAGCTAGTTATGCGAATAAAATCTAGAAGACAGGTAGCCCCATATCTTGTTGTCATTCTTCTGTTTTTAATTTGCAGCGTGAATGCATATCCATCCACGTTGGTCAGGCTGGTGTTCAGATTGGCAATGCATGTTGGGAATTGTATTGTCTTGAACATGGGATCCAGCCTGATGGTCAAATGCCAAGTGATAAAACTATGGGAAGTGGAGATGATTCATTTAACACTTTCTTCAGTGAGACAGGAGCTGGTAAACATGTTCCCAGAGCCGTGTTTGTGGACCTGGAGCCAACTGTAGTTGGTATGTACCCAAAAGTAAAGATCTTAAGTGTAGAAGTGAAGATCCCCTACAGATTCCCTGCAGTCTTTTCTGTTTGCTCAGAATGCTATAGATTGTAAAAGATGTGTGTCTGGATGCTGTTTTGACATTTGAGGTTATTATTTGGAAGAAATGAAATAATAGTCTACAGGTAACATCATCTGGAAAACAACAGAACTTTTTTACAGCTTGGATAATCTTTCTAGAGTGCTGCACTGCATCCAGAGTTTTGTTTAATTGCTGTCCAGAATCTTGTCTGTACTTTTTTGAGTGATCTCTGTGTTCTCAGGTGCAAATCCTGCTTTATGAGTGCCTGGTGTTTTCCCCTAAGCAAAAGGGCTGAAGTTGTGCCAACTTTATAGGCCAGTCAGACAAGCTGTATTTAGCCAGGGATGCTGTCTGCACTCTTTTGAGATGCACACTTAGTGTGTAATCACTAGGTAGCGCACGCAGAAGTGAACAGATCAAACTTACGTTGTGGTATTTTGTTTCTTTGTAGATGAAGTGCGTACAGGCACATATAGGCAGTTATTCCATCCTGAGCAGCTCATTACTGGGAAAGAGGATGCAGCCAATAATTACGCCAGAGGCCATTATACTATTGGAAAAGAGATTGTTGATCTAGTGCTAGACCGCATTCGAAAACTGGTAAGAATTCATGCTGCAGGTCAGTATTTAAAGTAATTGATACAGCTGTGTAGCTATCTATAATGATGGCTTGCTGTGTTTTTTCCCTAAGAATTTTGCGCAAAGTTGATTGTTTAAAACAAAACAAAACTACTAGCTCCTTGCTCTTCCCCCCCCCCCAGTTAAATAAAAATGCAGTCAGTAAAACTTAAAATTTTTAGGCTCTGAAATACTTTCATACTTTTTTGTTTGTTATTTTCAGTTTGAATCGTGCCATTATATGTCATGCAAAATATTTCTAGTACCCTGAACCTCAGATTTAGGTTGAACGCTTAGCAATTTTAATTACTTTTCTAGTTTTTTTATCTTGACACTGTGTTGTGAGAAACTCCTGTAGGATGATATGATTCAATAGTGATTGTCTAGTTAAAATTACAAGAATTTAAAAAAACCCTTGTTTTCAACATCTAATGATACTTGCTGAAAGCTAGAATGGAAACATAAACAGATTCTAAAGCTGCAACTCAACTGTAATTTATAGTAACTTGCCACAGTGGTGCACAGCCGGTCTTCTTAGAGTAGGATTAAAATGGCATCAAAGACAATAAGCAACTTTTAAATATTAAAATATTCAGGAAAGTTTATGAGGAGGCACTTTTATGAGGAGGTACTTTTGAGTAAAAGACGCAAGAAAAGAGGATGACCACCTTCCAAAAATGCTGGGTTTTTTTATTCTAACAATCTAAAACTAAGAAATGTAAGAAAGAAATTATTATTTTAATACTGCTTTCACCAAAATCATCAGTAACTTTTTTTTTTTCTCTTTTTTTTTTTTCCCACCCCATTATAGGCTGATCTGTGTACAGGGCTGCAAGGTTTCCTTATCTTTCATAGTTTTGGAGGAGGCACTGGTTCAGGGTTTGCGTCTCTGCTCATGGAAAGGCTCTCTGTTGATTATGGAAAAAAATCTAAACTAGAGTTTGCGATTTATCCAGCACCACAAGTTTCCACAGCTGTGGTGGAACCTTACAACTCAATTCTAACTACCCACACAACCTTAGAGCATTCAGACTGTGCCTTCATGGTAGATAATGAAGCCATTTACGATATATGTCGTCGTAACCTTGACATTGAACGTCCCACTTACACCAATTTAAACCGATTAATTGGGCAAATTGTTTCATCCATCACAGCTTCACTGCGTTTTGATGGAGCCCTTAACGTAGATCTGACAGAATTTCAAACTAACCTTGTTCCATACCCACGCATCCATTTCCCCCTGGTAACATACGCCCCCGTCATCTCGGCTGAAAAAGCCTATCACGAGCAGTTATCTGTGGCCGAGATCACCAACGCTTGTTTTGAACCTGCCAACCAGATGGTAAAATGCGATCCTCGCCATGGCAAATACATGGCCTGCTGTATGTTATATAGAGGTGATGTTGTTCCCAAAGACGTCAATGCCGCCATCGCTACTATCAAGACTAAACGTACGATTCAATTTGTGGACTGGTGCCCAACTGGATTCAAGGTACGTACAGAGCTTTTTAAGTGCCCGGTGTTTGAATTGTATAGTGTTCAGTGGTAACATTCTAACTGCAAGCTATTTTATTTCTTCATAACCGTAGCGATTTTTAAGTGTTAACAGAAATAAGGCTTTTAAGCCTTAGCACTCATCAGTAAAATTTTCATTTGTTTTCTTGAAGGTGGGCATTAATTACCAGCCTCCAACTGTGGTGCCGGGCGGTGACCTCGCCAAGGTGCAGCGGGCTGTCTGCATGCTGAGTAATACAACTGCTATTGCTGAAGCGTGGGCTCGCCTCGATCACAAATTTGATCTCATGTATGCTAAGCGTGCCTTCGTACACTGGTATGTTGGGGAAGGAATGGAGGAAGGAGAATTTTCTGAAGCCCGGGAAGATCTGGCTGCCCTTGAAAAAGATTACGAAGAAGTCGGCATAGATTCAGTGGAAGCAGAGGCTGAAGAAGCAGATGAGTATTTAGAAAACTGAAGTCTGCGAAAACTTACTAAAGAAAAAAAAAAAGACTTGCAGAACCCTGTTTGCTTGTTCAATTGTTTTCAAATAAAGTTTTAAAGGTTCTACCTTCTGTTTTTTTCTTCTTTACTAATTATGTATATACTCACTAAGTATGGACCATTTTAGGTCACAGGTTTTGGTAGCATCTAGTCATGTGCAAATTATAGAAGAAATCAGGACATTATGTGCACTTTCCTGTGATCACATGTTCTGAGACATACTGACTTTGATTTTTGGTTTCTCCCAAGCAGGACAGTGCTGCTGCTTGGGGTTGTTGTAGCACTAAGGACACCGTTACTATTCCAAGTCTGGCTACACAAGGCAAAGGAACCAAACCCAGAATTTGTTAACCCAAACAATACTGAAGTAATTTATGTGACTAGTTATGGCAGATGCCATTGCACTTTTGAATAGAACTACTCCTTACTACCAAATTACTTGCTAACGACATCAAACTTGTTACTTTAAAAAGGGGAGGGAGGGGGGAGCAGAGAATGACGTTATGTAGAGAAAAAGTAAAATTTTCCAACCAACACAGTCCTCTGCATTTGATTCAGATAAAAGGAGAATAAAAAAGCAGATGTTACCTGCTTTAAAAGGGCATTGCCATTTTTACATTCCTACATTGGCCTAGTAAACAAAAATGCTAATGTTTTAACAGTATGTTCAAGTGAATGTGCGTTTATAGGAACAGTTAAATCATAGGACACGGTTCAGGCGAAAGCTGCTGACCCACTAGTTTAAGGGGTTTTTTTAGTCCTGAATAGGAGAAAAACCTTTAGGGTTTTGTTGTGGGGTTTTGCAGGTTTGGCTTTGTTTTTTCCCTTCCCTACATGTTCTGCAAAACCAGGAGGGAGAAAAAGGGCTCCCTGGGCTAAAGACACCCCAGAAGCCCACCATTTTCAGAAATCCTTGTAGCGGCTGCCCGCAGAGCACACCGGGTTTGCACAACCTACGGACTTAAAAGAAAATGCCTGTATTTAGATACAACCCCGCCGCTGTTTCTGCACCCAGCAGACGGAAAGCCCCTGCCGCCGGC
>VXAK01008758.1:54705-206929 GCA_013399435.1 Arenaria interpres | reverse complement strand
GCCTGTCCCGGGCCGCGGTGGGGCCGGCGCTGGGAGCCGGGCGGGCCGGTGCGGGGTGTCAGCGCAGCGCGGCGCTGGCTTTGCCGTCGTCCCGCGGGGCGGTGGGAGCCTGAGCTCCTGCCCTCCCTGTGTGCGGGGCGGGCGGTCGCTCCAGCCGGCCCCGCCGTTCCTGACGGGTCCGCGACTTCCCCCGGGCTTCAGAAAAGAAAACATTTTCTCGTTAATGGGCATTCGTGGGGGGGTAACCCTGTCTGCAGTCCCAGCTCCTGCAGTGGATTCTCTTAGGAATTAGGCTTGACCTAAATCTACAAGTCCTTTTTTTTAGTGGTATATGGAGCGTGTTTCACCCAGTAAATAAACTTGCACTTTGGATTTCATCAGAGAAAAATGGGTGAAAAGTGTTTTGGAAACTTCTCTAAAAGTCGAGAATTTAGGATGTTCTTTGTAATGTACTACAGCAGGTAAAGAGCTCAAGAACTGTATCATTTAGTCTTACCAGTGCTGCTGCTTTCTTTTAAGGAGACTATCTGGTGACAATTGAAGAAAAGAGCAAAGCCACCTTCCTAAGAGCGTATGTGAACTGGCGATGCATGTCTGCGGGGAGTTCTCGTGTTTGTGTTCGGATGGTTGGTCACAAGATGGAAGAGTCATACAGCGAAACCTTAAAAGAACAGATGTCGATTGTGGAAATGCCACTTTCAGATCCTCCCCTGTGCATTTCATGTTGTCCTGTAAGTGGAGATCTTCTTGTGGGCTGCAAAAATAAACTGGTCATGTTCTGTTTGAAGTATCTGGTCATAAACCAGAATTTGACTGTGCTAGACTTCGAACGCTCCTTAATTTTGCACATTGATGACCTCATTCCTGCTGAAATTGCCTTTTGTGCCAGACATATAGCCATAACAACGGAGCTGGATGTTCTGATCCTGAAACTGGAACTGGTCCAGCAAAGTGCAGACAGGACAGAGCAGTGTGCACATAGTGTTAGCACACTAGAAAAGCCTGTGGATGGAGGTAAGTACAGAAATTAAACTTTTTTTTTTTTTTTATTTCCAAGAATCTGCAGACTGATTCCTATTATTCTTAAAGTAGGCTCAGACCAGTTCATTGCCCTTCAGGAAATATTTCCAGATCATCTTAGAACTGTCAGCATGGGAAGTTGTACCACCTGCAGTTAGAGGTAACACTTAAAACAAATATGCCATCATTCTGCAGACCCTTTCAGGCTAGTGCAGCCTCTAGAGGCAGAGAGTTAGGTTCCTGTTCTGGGGTGCCACCATGGGCCAGATCAAAGTGGTAGTAGTTCAGTGTGCTGTGTTCAGAAAAATTATTCCATCTAAGGGACCGGTGGGAGGCGAAAGGGAAGAAACATCTCATGAACCTTGAAATGGACCGTGCATACTGGCTTACACACGCTAAGAATGCTTCTGTGGCAATGCATATTCACTTTTGTAACTCTTAGTAGGCTCAGAACCTGCATAAACAAAGCGTTGGCAAATTCTCTTTTATCAGTCCTCTGTCTTACTCAGAGGCTTGCTTTAGCATCCTAGAAATCCCAGAAGTAAGATTCACTCAGTAAGTCTCATTCCCATGTATTGCAAGAAATCAATCCATATGTAATGAATCCCCACCTTTCCAAAAGGTATCAGATGAACACCAACAAACCTTAGGAAAATCCTTCATTTATAATTGAAGAAACTTAAAACAGAAAAGGATGGTCTTTTAGGAATGGAAACTGTACCTATAAAAAACTTAAAGGTAAATAAGACGTGTGAGATAGGGAAAATATAAACTGGAATGTTCTTCCTTGAGTGAAGATGGTTCTTAACTCAGATGATGGCATCCTGCCTCTAGTTGCTCTTATTACTAAAAACCAAACAGAAAAGTTCAAATTACTTCCTGACTGCTTTAGGATTTGCTTTCCAGAACTTAAATGAGTTTAAGATAACGCAACTTCGTCTCATATCTGCCTTTTCCTTCTTAAAACCTCTCCAACAAATTTTTTTGATGATTTTTGATGGCCAGCCATTTGCAGCACAGATTACCTTGGACTTGCCTTATGAACACTTCACTTGTTCTTTCAGAAATCTTGCCTCTCAGGTATTCAGACTGTTGAGGCTTAAATGAAGGATTGTTCTCATCTTCTGGCCTAGCTGTTTTCAAAATCTCATGGTTTGAGGAAGCCAACACGAGCTGGGTAGCTGTGGTTGGAGTATTTGATTGATATTGTGTCATATAATTTTCTTACTCCTAAATGGAATGGAATGGACAATTAATATAGCATTTTCATTGTTAAGGTGTAAAAGATGAAGGCCCTTCAACACTTAATTCACAGCTTGAATTAGATGAGTTTATCATATGCCAGAAGCCAGTGGAGCTGCTTGGGGAAGAAAGTAAGCTTTGTGAGATACCCATCACACTGGAATCCACAGAGTTACCTACAGAAGACACAAAGCGCTTCCAAGTGCAGTATCTGCTTTTCAGGTATTACAAATGCATTTTCCTCTTTATGGGTTAATTTACAACAAGAAACCAAAATGAGCTGTGGTTTCCATGTTGTTAAAAGAAAAATCCTGATATTTTGACGTCTGGGGTTTTTATAAGCGCATTTGTCACTGAGATCCCATGTTGTTCTTCTGGCATTTTTTTCTCTAGACGTTTTACACCCGACCAGTCACCTTTTGGTTTTTGTGAAGACACAAAGCTGCACTCTCTTCAACTGCTTCCTGTGTTCCGGACAGGTACATGGATACGTGTGGGTGCGTTAGGGCCTGTGTCATTGGGAGACCTGGGAAAGGAAGGGTCTTCTTTGTATATTGTGTTTTGTACATTGTTTCTGGTATGATTTGTTTTTAAATTAAGATCTTGCCTTACTGTTCAATTATTTAAACTGAGCTTCTGTTAACAAAAAAAAAAAGTCTTTGAAGTTTCTCCAAGTTCTGCATAAACCTTGAACTAAAATATCAGTTCACCACACCAAAAGAGGAAGACTAAATCAGCTTTTATCAGTTCTCTGCTGATTTATATTACCTCACAAAACAGTCACTCTTTACATTGCGTTCATAAAATTATCCTCAGATACTAGGCTGCCTCTCATTAGCCAACACTGGAAATCTTAATAATCATTAAGATACAGGTTACCTTTCTGCCAGGCTTTAGTTAAAACTGCAAGGGATGAAGGCAGATTTTAGGGGCTCAGTAACACTCACTAGCTTAAGCCCCAGCAGACCCATGGCAAAACTGAATGCTTGATGTTATCAGTCAGCTTTCCTACCTGCTCACCCCCTCTGTGGTTGTTGTCTGTCTGCTAAGTAGCAAAGCCTCATTTAAGTTGCAGCTGACTCAAGAGAATGAGCTACTTGTTTTTTAACTCCGGTTACCTTATGTTCTCTTGTGATCTACAGTCTTTGACAAGAGGGTCTGTAGAAATACAACACAGCCTTTACATGCCAAAGTGGCTTTAGAGGTAAATTCTGCAATTCCCAGCCTTTCTTTCACTTAAGCGAGGACCTGTATTTTGGTGCACTGCAGCTCTGGATAAGTGTTCATCCCAGCTCACAAGTAGTTGTCTAAGACCAGGCTGCTCGTTCAATCCATGGATGCTTAGTTGTGATGAATCTGCCAGGGCTCTCGGATGCTGTTACATGTATAGAATTTCTTCACACGGTGGTATATCTGCAGTTTTGTTAAAAATGCCTCCAGATGCCAGATAACATGCCATACAAATCTTTGGCCTGTACACTGATTTCATATGGTTCTTCTCCTCTTCACTAGCTACTAACAAAACCAGTCTGCGACCGGAGTGGGTTTGTTAGTATCTTTGAGGCATCAGGCTTGCAAAGGAATTGCCAGGTTTTGATTTATGAGGTGTATAAAATGCCTTTCTTACCGTTACATCTAGGAAGTCCTGTGGCGGCCCATGAGGAAACTGAGAGTGAGAGAGAACTACTGAGTCTCTTTTGCTTTTTCTCTTTACCTCACGTTGGATATCTCTACTCTGTTGGGAAGTTAGTAGAACTGATTTCTACTTACCAATATTCAGAGAAGTCAGAGCAGGCAGTTCTCACTCCACAGTTCCTGCATGTCATTACGAGGTGCGTTTATGGTTTTGCTGATAGTATTATTACATTTCTCCATGCTGCTGCCTTTTTTGTTTTGTTTTTTTTTTCCCTCTGATGTGTCCTCATAGCCTCCTGGAAGTGTCTGGGTAGGCTCATGTGATAGAGCAGTATGTCCTCCTGCCTAGGCTTCAAGACCCATTTCTAGGAAGGAAAAAGATCAATTCTCTGTGGTCTTGGCTACTTGATTTTTGCAAGTGTTCATTTTTTTACTTCACCGTTGTGGTTTCTTCCTTCCCTCTAGTGAGAAGCTGCAGTGTTTCACAGTGCGGTGCAGTGCAGCAGCAGCTCGTGATGAGGATCCATATATTGATACAACTGTGAAGGTGTGCCTCTTGTTATCTAGCTAAAAGAATAGGGGTAGTAGTATGGCACTCAGTTTCCTTATGTTTCCTTCTGAAATCCTGTTAGTTTCTATTGGAGGAACCAATAAAATAACATTTAAAATTAGTATTTTACTTCCATCTATGGCATATTGTATTTTCATGGTCTCAATGAAGCAATCTAGTATTGCCATTTAAGATTCTAGACCATTAGTAGAAAATGTTCTCAAAAACATCAAAAAGCTATAAAATCACTTACAGTTTAAACTAAATTGCGTGCTTTCCTGTATAAATCTGAATGAAGGGTGCAGAGTTTTCCCTATTGCAGCTATGATGTTTCTCTCCCTCAGGTGTCCTTGAGAAACCAGTTTTTATAAGAGGAGTGTAGGCACTCAAGTCTGCTACCAGATACTCAGTGTGTGTTTTTTAGGAGAGGGCTTTTGATCCTTGGAGGTCTAGACTTTTCCTCTTCCTTAAATTGCTTATCAGTAAAAATCTATTGAATTGTAAGGATTAGGATATACGTTAATAAAAATACCAGGAAAGATAGACTGAAGTGTATTTTAAGTTAGCATTTAAGGATTTCTTTTGGGCATGTAGACAGCAGACATAAAGAAACCATGGGACAGTAGAAGTAGTATAAAATTTTCAAGAGCTGAACACGTATTCTCTGCTCTCCATAGAGGTATTGAGATAAAGAATACAACCACACGACGTGATCTGTCCTGTCCCTTCTCCAGTCTCAGCTTTCTGTGTTTTCATTGTGGGTTACATTCAGTCCATCCCAGTTCCTCCAGGAGGCAACAGGTTGCCTTCTGCCTCAGCAGGAAGTTTGAGGATATTGCATATTGAACATATCAGGGATGTAATACTGGGTATGTTAGTGAAGCAAATATAATACTTCTATTTATAAGCAACTTAAATCAAGACTTTTCTAACCATGTCAGGCAACGTTTTACAACTTGGCCAAGTTCAAACTATTTGGGATTAGTTTTCAATGTTAGGCATCTCCCTCAGGCTCAGTTATTTTGAAAACAGCTAAAACTGTGTAGTTGCTTTGAAGAGTGAAATTATTATTTTTTTTTTTACCCTTTGTTAAATGATTTATGTCATAGTTTTCCAAGTATTTTTATTCTTGTTTAAGTGAAGCACTCAAAGTTAGGAAAGCCAGTGAACGTTTTTAGTCTCAGGTCATTGGACAAAGGTTACCTTTTTTCATGTATTTTTTTTTAATTTAAAGACTATGTACATACTAACTGAAATTGCAAAAAAATCACTTTCCTTTGTAGGCTTGTCCACCTGTCACACTGGATGTCTGCACATTAAGAATGCAGCTTTTTATAGGACCAAGAGCTATCTGCCATTTCAAAAACCATATAATTCTTTTGACTAAGGCAGACACAGAAGATATCACTGAAAGAAGAAAGCCTACGAGAAGGATGCTGTAAGGATTTGTGTCTTTTGGGGAGGTGGTATTTAGATCTCTGTGTACAGTGCTGAATTTGTGGGTGTTGGAGTTACAGAGAGGTTCCTCTGTGGAAAAACTGTTTGAAAGTAATTCCCTAGTTAGTGCATGAGAACAGAAATCAAGCTTTTTCTTTTTTTTTTTTTTTTTCCCAATTCTGCTGTATTAACTGACATATGACACTACTGAAGTGAAGGTAGGGTCACAAATGTTTGAAATCAACAAAGTAAGTTACTCAAGATTGTAAAAAACTTAACTTTCATAAGTAATGTTAGAATAACGTTACTAAGAACATACCTGCTCCTGAGAAGAAAAAATCTTTATCTTCAGAAACAAAAATATGTGGGAGTATTGAAGCTACAGGCCAACAAAATGTGTTGTAGCACAAAATGAGAATGTCTTACATGTGGCTAAGGGTTCTTTCCAAGAAAAGTTATGAATATCACTATAGTAACCCATGACAAAAGAAGGATCAGACTTTGACCCAAAATACTCTTGTACATGTATGTAGCCAGAGGCATTTGTGACTTTTTACATATTTCCATGAGAACTGCTATTCCGGTTCTTTTTTGAGGGCTTTTTGTGAGACAGCTAAACAGCTATTCTAAAACAGCTATTCAGAAATCACGTTTAATAAAGTCAGTTCAAGTTCATTAACAAAAGTGGGACAGTTATAGTTGATTGAAGAGTTATTTGAACCAGTATTTCTTAAAGTCTAGAACAGACGTTACTCAGGAGAAGATGAGGACAAAGCCCATCAAGGGGAATGGTATTTCAAAATACTGTAATTTTCTGTGTATAAAGCACAGTTTCTTCTGCTAGTTGTGTTGTTTCAAAGATTATTGTTGGCTTTTGAGGAAGACAAGCTTTTTGCCTTCTGAAAGAACATAAGTTCAACACATACTAGCCTATATATACCATAATTTGAAAATAAAGATGTAAATAACCAAAATCCAAAATAACAGAAGAAACAGAGTTTGTGTTTTCCTACAGTGTTTTGACCTTAGGGCATTACATTACACATAACAATGTGTTAGAGTAAAAGCATTCAAATATTTTTTTATGCCATGCCTTGGCAAACACTTTAATAGAGCTGCAGGGGCAAACATGCAGTAAGTCCTTCAGAAAGTAGGTAAACATCTTAGTTAATTTGCATTACTTAACTTCAGATAAGCATCTGATACTACCTGGTGTTGAGCCTGGGAGAAGATGTAGTGGATAGTTTTGATTCTGTTCCTGGTGTATGAAGATGCTTATCCCCATTTTGTTATTAGCCATTATGACTTAAATTCACAACTTAACTCTCAAGCATTTACTAGCCTGCAAACATACTTATTTATGCATTTAAATTATCAAGTGAGTGGGGTTTTCTAGCTGCATAGTGGACACTGACAACTCAACTCTTCTCTTTCTCTCTAGTTCCAGAAAGGCTGACAGCATCAAATCCAGAACAAATTCTGAGTCAGAGCCTGGTTGGAATTTATATATTATAAACACTGTTTCAACCATTCAGCTTTACAGAGAAATGGTATTGCCCAACTCCTGCTTCTACTATTTGGTGACTAAAAATAAGTACTGTTAGTTAATCTCTGATGCATGCCCTTGCTGTATAGAACGTAATGTATTTCTCATGAATAGCCCATAATTCTGTTTCAAATGGCTGCTGCCCTCAGTAGAATTGTTCCTGTATATTCTTAATTTTTGCCAGCAACCTAAGAATATCCTGTGTCTGTTCTAGGTAGATTATAGTAGAACTTACGAAAACGTAAAAACTGAGAGTTGCATCCATCTTCTAAGTGAGGCTCACTTACTGGTCAGAGCAGCTATAATGTACCCTAGTTTCCTAAAATCAGATGAGAAAGAAGAACTTCAAACAGCATTCAGAGAAAGTTGTGCCTTCTTAGGAGACTGCTACAGCAGGTATGCTTTAGATGTCAAAGTGATACAGGTGAGCTTTTGTTTCCAGTAATGTAACCTTAAGACGAAATTCCATCATTCTTTGCTGTTTTACATTCGTATTGCATGTATAATATAAATCTTTATGTCCTGTGAAAACAGCTTAATATAGTCATCTCTGCAGTATCTGGTTGTCTTCATCGTCATTGACCATACAACATCACACTGAACATTAGCTACGTATTTACAGATACTGATGTCTGCAACTTTGTTTGATGCATTATTTTAGCTCTTACAAATAGTGATGGCGAAAGTGTTGCCCTTAGTTGTTTTGTTCTTAGTTTCCTTCCTCTCTGTTGCCTTCAGGTTTGACACAAAGGATTACCACCTTGCTTTGCCGTACTACAGAATGTCGGGTTTATCCATGACTGAAGTTTTAAAGAGACTAGTTTCAGAAGGTGATGAAATACAGACATATGAGAGAGGACTTGTATTTTACTTAACTCACTCTCTTAATGAAGACTTAAATGAAGAACTAAGTAAGGTAGAAACAAGGTTTTTTCTCTTAATCTATTGATTTAGTTTTTATTTTAAGAACTGTGTATCAAATTTTAGTTAAATTCCCTTTGAAAATGCTGAGCTGCTTATTAGTTTTGCAGTGGCTCTTTTTCACATGTTTTTTATTTTCCCATTTTTCTTGACAAAATAGCAAGCAGCACCTGTGATTTTTCAAGCAGCATATTATGGGCTGGGCCATCGTGATGCATGTTGCTAATGTTCTAGTTGCCACTTGCAGACAGAGACAGAGGCGCTTCTGTTTTAGGAAAGCTCTGCCTCAAGTTTCTTTCATCTCCCATTTGTGTAACAAAACAAACTGTTTCTTTGAATCTTGCCGGATTATACAGGTTGGTAAAACCAATTCACTGTGTTGGTGCATGTTCTTCTAGCACTTCAGAACATGGGTTGAATCACTGCTGGTTAGAGATCCTTCACTTCTACCAGGAGGGAGAAAAGAGGCAGGAAAGGCACTGTGATTTGATAGCTAAGCTGTATTTGTCTATTTTATAAAAAATAAAGCAAACTCCCCCTAAACCCACAATACTTTCATATGCCATAGAAGACTGTGTATCTGGAAAGGTCTAAACTGTCAAATGGCTTTTATTTTGATAGGAATCAGCAAATAAAGTTCTCCAGATATTCTGTGTTGCTGACCCTGTGCAGCTGCCGCACATCCTCTGCAGCCCCTGCATGACAAACGTATGTCCTTTGACAGCTGTGAAGTATCTTCAGAAAGTAGAAAAGATGATGCCATCAGTGGTCCTGACACTTACTAAGGCTTTCATGGCTCTGAAAATGGGAGACCTGACGATGTATGAACATGAAATGGACTCCTATAAGGAGGTAAAGTGTGCTGAAAGCATGAACTATTCACGCTTTGCAAAGCCCAAGTCAGTAGGTTTGGCTTGTAGTTGCATCTTCCCGTGAAATAGACTTTCAGTCACTCCCCTTGCCCCTGATGTGCGGTACAGGCTCCACTGAGTGTCAGCAGTGACAGCAGAATCGAGGGCTGGCATATGCTGAGTCTGTATGATTGCTCTGCAGGGAGGGTAGTCTTAGCTTGGCAAAGCTTTACTAAATAAGCAAAAGTTTTGAAGCTGTTAATTCTTGATTAATTAAATGCTCTTTACTGGGGTGTAATAAGCTCTGCAGAACCAGTGCTCTTCAGCAGTATGGCAGGGTTGTATAGCAGCATTTTTACACCTCCACCTGTAATTAATATGTGATATGCCCGTGAAAACACCATCTGTGTGCCAACAGCCCTTATAAAATTGCTCTTGGAGTGGAATGGCCATGGTGCACGCCAGCTAAAGTTTCTGTATACAATTTCCCATTGTTCTTATGTGGAACCAAAGCACTTAACCCCTATTAAGATCAGATCAGAACTTACTTCAGCGCTATCAAAGCAGTAATTCTACATCAATGAGGGGAAAAATGTTAGTGAAGCAGTCTCTGCCATGGATGTTTACATGTGTTTTTTAGCCTGAGACCAGTCTGTAAATTACTTCTTGTTAAGGTTGATGAGGACTGTTGAATATTCAAAGGTGACAGAGCTTGAAGTACAGGCTCTGCCTGAGAGTGAGATATTGGAGGTCTAAAAACTTTTAAAATAAACAGCTGTTTCAAAGGCAGATATCATGCTTTGGTTGGAGAAGTCCTGGAGAGCTTTCAAAGTTAGCAATTTTTGAATTGCAAGGCGGGAGCTGTGGAGAGCTGCTTCAACAACGATACTCAGGACCATCTGCTTTCTAACTCCAGATTTCAACAGCGTGTTCCCGGCAGTGTTCAGGCAAACGGCCTGTTGCTGCTCTGGCCAGGGGTTGGAGCTCGGTCTCTGGAGAGCTGGTCTGTAAATTGTAGAAAGGGTTTATTTCCTTGCCCTGACTTTCCTTCAGTTCACCTTTCTAAACTTCACTGCTTGAGAAAGTACTGAGTTTGCTGTGTTGAATCATATGTGGATTGAATTCTTTCCCTGATTTCTGTCTGTCTTTGTAGACTGTACTGGCTTGTGGCTTCATTGGGCAACCAAAACTCTTGAGACAGCATAAGGAAGGAATTGTTATTCCAACAGAGTTTGCTGTTTACCTGAAGGAGATGCAGCCTGGTTTACTGGTGGCTGCCACCGTGGCTTTACATGAGAACAGTAAAATTGAACTGGAAGAAGCAGATACCTTTTTCAAGGTTGGCCTGTGATAATTTTTTGCTTCTGTTTTTCTTGTAGTGATGTTGTTATGTGTAAGCAAAGCAGCCTCAGTTGCTCCTTCACTCACGTCAGCCTTTCTTCAGAAAGAGGGAGATGAGGGTTGGATATATTCCAGTCACAGTAGATGACTACAGAGTCAGAATCTGGACCTTCTGGAAAGAAATATTTGTTAAATCAAGCAAAAAAAAAAAAAAAAATTAAAAATGCATTAAGTCCTTTGTTTTGACCCTGTCAGTTGAGTGGAGAAGGCCTTGATTGCAAAGATCTTTCAATGGCTTCCTAGAAATTGAGCTTCCTGAGACTACTGAAGTTTAACAGAATTTAGATAAATCACTTCTTTAAGCTCCTGTTGAAGAAGTCATTAGGATTGAAACATACTTCTGTTCTGTGAAAGACCTGTATCAGAAATACCAACTCATGAAACTCAAATTAGAACAAGCATTATTGTTAAAAGCCAGTTGGACACCAAGTAAAAGCCTTTTATGCTGGCACACCAGACCTGAAAGCATCTCCCTTGTGGGTCCTACCATTATACCCAGCTGAGCTACACAGCATCTCTTACCGTGGCCTTTAGATTCTTCTTTTGAAGACAGCTGCTTGGCTATTGGCATATATAAAGTCCTCCAAATTAGCAGTCTGTAAATACTTGCTGACGGTGCTGATGTTTCTGGCAGTGGAGTAAATCTTGAAGAAGAAATCAATCGGGTCACTTAGAACTTATTGCCTTAAAATCATTCCACAAACTTCTTACTTTGCCTAGTACTGTATTGTGTAGAATCACATCTATTAGAAATACATGAAGACAAAAAAGGAGGCAAAATTCTGCTTCTAGTAAAAGTGAAGAACTGTGCCTCCTGCCTCTTCTGACTTCCGCTACTAACAGTTACCATTGTCTGTGCTAACTTGCTGTCCTCTAACCATTTTGTCCTTAGATGTTGTGTAGTAACAATGAAAACACTGTTCCTCAGCTCTTGGTGGATTTCTGGGAAGCTCTTCTTGTAGTGTGCTCTCAGGAAGAAATACTTCAGGAGCTTTTATTGAGGCTTATTTCTCAGTATGTTTGGAGAATATCAACACAGGAACTTCCTGAGACCAAACCATTGAAAACAACAGAGGATCTGGTAAGTACCACTCAGAGGAAGTTTTGTGACTGAATTGTCCCTCCAAAATCTATCCAAATACTATCCATAGTATTTTAATTCTGGCCGGTTTATCTCTATTGATGGCTCTGGGGAGTTTGCAATTTTACAAAGCTGACTAAATGAGAAGAATGTGTGAATGATGAATTTTAAATCATTCTGAATGGAAAATCTGAAATACAGAATTAAATAGAAGTTTCCAGTTTATTTGTTACTAAATTGTATAAACCAGAAGAAAGAGTAGCTGCTATTCTAAATGGTGCTGTTTGAGAGTAGAAGTTTCTTTACTTATGGTGGGTTTCCCATGGAAGTGCCACTAACAGAAAAACTTCTTTTATTGCAACTTGATTCTCTCTTGTATAGATAAACTCCTGCAGTCATTTTGGGTTGATTTTCCCCTGGGTGACTTCCATAATGTCATTGAGCTCTCCATCTGATAAAGGTTACCATGAAGATATCTCAAAACTACAGGTATGGAACCCTTAAATCTTACTCTTTACAGCTTAGATCCATTGTGCAAATGCTGATGTATGTATGAACAATTTTCTCTAGCAGACTCCACTCCGCCTTCTCCCCCAAGTTTTTCAAGTTGAACTAAAAGGCCAATTGAAATGATGGAATTAAAAAATACCGACAAGATATGTCAATAACAGTATTTACATTTGCAGTCCAGTCATAAACTTGCTTTCTCAGTTTTCAGTAATATTTATTAAAAGAAATATTATTTCAAATTTATTCTGATAAGTGAAGGCTTCTGTTCTAAGGTTATGGTTAGCATTTTTCTTTGCAAAGTTTGTTTTAGATGCCAACAATGCTTTTTCTTCTTGTCTTCAGTCTCTTTTATGTAGTCAGTCAATTGATATAACTTCAGTTCTGCCTGTCTTGGAGCCTCTGATGGAGGCTGGCAACATTGGCCTCGCCATCCGTGTTCTCTGCAGAACCCGTCTAGGCAAGTATGAGGAAGCCATTGAGCAGCTTCTCGAAAGGTGTCCTGATGTAGCTGTGTTGTACGCTCAGCACGAGCTGAAAGATGACAGTCGGGTGAGCTACTTTAATGAAAGTTGTTCAGTTTTGTTGTTTTGTGGTTTGTTTTTTTTTTTCTAACTAAAATGCTGTTGTGTATAGATTGACTCTGGAGGCATCAAATAGCCCAGCCTTCAGACAAAGTAAATTGCTTGGTAAATAGCTTGCTTTGAACCTCTTGCTTGGCACTTAAATTCCATAACTCAGTCCCTACTAATTTTAATGGATATCCCCCCCCTCCAGTTTCTGCTGTGACTTCTTGTATTCACTTTAGTAAATTGAAAGCATAGTCTTTTCAGATGGCACAGTGCCTCAGAAAAGGGAGAGTAATATGTTCCTTTTTCCACGGTGAATGAAAAACTAGCTAGTTCCTCACTAATCACTGTTCTAAATGGTTTGACGCTGTGGTATAACATGAAATTTTAGTTGTAAGCTAACAGATAAGAGAACATAATCCTTCAAATAAAGTAACAAAAATATGTTCCTGCTGTGTTCTAGTGGCATCTTCTAACCTTATAACATCAGAACAATACTGGTGCAGTAGTGGAAAAGATTGTTCTTTATGTCCTATTTTCCCCTTACGCCTCTACACAGTTTTAATTTTGGAGTTGATTTTATTGCAGCGTTCTATGAGTAAAGGAGTTTACTTTCATTGCCCATCACAGCAACTCAATTAATTGTACCCAGTTTTGCTGGCCAGAGTCATCAAAGGTGATCATCTGCCAGATGGACGTACTAGAACTTTATTCAAAACCAGATTTGTGCTTTTTATTCAGATCTGAAAATAGTTTGACTGTTTGGACGTTAGAGTTGAATGTGAGGCTGCAGTACTGAGTGTGCACACAGGTGGAAGAAAACAGATGCCACGTTTAAAAAGGGAAAGAAATCTCTTCCTTTCTCTTCGTTCTTATCAACAAAATTATACACATAACTTACTACTACAGCTGGTGGAAGTAGACAGATTAGGTCAGGGGACAAAGCAGTGTTGATATAGTAGTGCTATTCACCACTTTGCTGGGAGCTGTTTGGAGGCAAAATCCTTAATCTTCTGACTGCATCACTGTTGTTGATTATGTGATTTTTTTTTTTCTTTTATATACTTTTATCTATAGAAGGCACTAGGGGGCACTGTGTAAAAATTTTCGAGTATAAAAAGATTGCACTGAAAATTGAAACTACAAGGTGCAAAACCACTGCATTTCAGGGCATTATATAAATTAATTCTTGAGTTATTCATAACCTACCTGTATTTGTACACATCTGAGCTTAGTTCAGCGTATTTTCAGTAGGTTCTTTCGTACTTCTAATTGCAGTCCTTGTTAATTTACACTTTTGTTGTGGGTTTTTGTGGATTAGGCTGTGTGGTGGAACAAGCTGCTTCCTGAGCTTTGCAAGAGAGCCAGACTGACTGGAAATGACTGCCCTGTTCTTATTTCATCTCTGAAAGGTAAATCAATCGATTGCAACTCAACGCCAGAAGCCTTTGTACGTCATCTAACATTCTAAATACTGCTCAGGCGAAGGACTACTGATGTGGTAATTCAGGAAAAAAAAAAGGGCACCTTTTCCTATGGTTAAAGCTAATGCAGCCCAGCAGGCTTTCTAGTCACTAGCACAGGATTTTGCAATGTACAGTCTGGTTCTTGGAGCATATAATAATCATGATTCATTTTGTATTGAAAACAGGTAAATTGCGGGACCATGTAATAGGGGGAATTCCTATATAAGTCAGGAATAGACACCATTAAAAAACCTTACTAAATAGAACTAAAATATAGTAATTGGGTTTTTTTTTAGGCTAAATGACTATAACGTTCTAAGCAATGACAGCTTAACAGGCTATTATTGATAATCCAGTGGGTGTTCAAGTGTGTATTGATGATTAGGTCAGAGACTGAAAAAAACACAACGTGTTACGACTAGAAGTAGAGAAACCAACCCTGGAAGTTGATCTAGTCCTATTACAAGTTTGTAGGAAGTCCATCATGTTGTGTATAGCTGAGGGGCCAGTGTGGTTTTTTTGACAGAATAAGAAGATTGATTAAAGCCTATATATATTTTTTTAAAACTGCCAATGTAATGCCCGAGGGTAGAAAAGCAGCATCACAGGGTTGCATTGTGCAGCACAGTTGCCAGACTCTTGTCATAAACTTCCAGTTTCTAGTGCTAGCGTTTTATTTCTTTTGAAGTGTTGTTTTCATGCAGTAACTCTGCTCTAATCGCTTAAGAACATAATGTTAAACAGCTTGGTTGGAGACACTGCTCGCAGAACATCCCATTTCACAGATGTGCTGAGTTACGGTACTAGTATAGATTTCTAGTGCTTCCTTTGCATTTGATACAAAACGTGAAGTACTAGATCAGACTTCATAAGCATCAGTGCCACAGGTAGTCCTGAGTCAAGACAGAGGTATGGTTTTAATCTAAGACATAATTTCATTTTACTTTTGAGATTTCCTATGGTTGTATTTGCTCCTGAATGGGTGTGTCTCAGATTTCATTACAGTTGCAATATTTAGATAATTTGATGACTTCAGTTAGTAATTACGTTGTTAATGGTTTTTTGTTTCCCTGTTCTAAAAGCAAAATACCTGAAAAAGATTTTTTTTTTTTTTTCTCTCCCTGGCTCTGAGCAGAAACTTTATCAGTTGTTGCAATGGAACTGGAACTAAGGGATTTCCTCAGTCTTCTACCCGAGGATGGAACCGCAGCATTTTTCCTGCCACATCTGCTTCAGTGCAGCCAGAGGAAGCTGCTGACCTAAATCAAGGAAAGCCTCCTGTGCACTCAAATACAAAGAATGTGCTGGAATGGAAAAGTAAATGAAACAAACAGTAGAACTACCTGTAAGGTACCGTGGGAC
The DNA here is from genome assembly GCA_013399435.1 of Arenaria interpres. Classification (NCBI taxonomy): domain Eukaryota; kingdom Metazoa; phylum Chordata; class Aves; order Charadriiformes; family Scolopacidae; genus Arenaria; species Arenaria interpres. The sequence continues at coordinate 191,341 of VXAK01008758.1, read as the reverse complement.
TCCCCTCACGTAAATCGCCTTATTTCTCAGTTGGACTCGTATGACAACTGTTGAATGGCAGCTATTGTCCGAGGCAAAGCATCTGTCTTGAGGCTAATGCTGTTAGACTCCCACAGAGTCAGCAGACCAGGACTGGACGGTGGTTGGACCGGTAAAAGCACAGCTATTCGGCTGTTGGGGAGGGTCCCCTCAATTACTCAATGGGAGTGAGCTTAGGGCCGAGGCAGCTAAAAATGCAGACTGGAGAGAGCGATGGGGCGTGCAGTGTTCACTGAGAGTAAGGCAGGGAGCTGGTCTGGGGTCTGTGTTAGCTGGTGGGAGCACTGACCTGGGGAGTTTACACTCCAGCATGTGCCTGACGGTAAGAGTGAGAGTGCCTTATGCTTCCAAGGGGCACTGGGCCCCACTTACATCCCCTTGAATTCCAGCTGGCAAAACCAGTCAGCTGCTTTGTCTTAATTACATATCCATGCAAGTGTTACACTGAAAATGTTTTTGTTTAGCAGTTCACAAAAAAGGGCCATAAATCAAAGAGAAACCGAAGTGTTTCCAAGGGGAGTGGAAGGCACAGACTTCTGCTTGCTTGCTCTTTTTTGTTTTCTTTCTTTTCCTGTTGTGCTCAGGCAGTAGACAAGTACTTGAAGTAGCACTGGGTCACAAATCCAGCTGAGAACTCTGCTTTCTTCTAGGTTTTTTTTTTTGGTAAGCATCTCAGATACTTGTACACATACACGCTGATGGTTTTTTTTTTTTTTGGAGAAAATACCCTTCTGTTCCTTCAGCTGGAATTCAATCCTAATAAACTGTCACAACGTTTATGACCACCTCATGAAAGCGGTTTGGTTCTTTGAGAATCTACCACAAATAAAATGACAACTCCATGATACCATAACCATCTAAAGGCCTAATTAGCTGACATTGACTCTATCAAATCCATTTTCACTGAAGCTGTAATGTTACTTAAACCTGTAGAAGTGAGTCAGAAGAGATCATTTACATTGCAAATAAAATATATATTTAAAAAAAAAAAAAGAGAAAAAAATTAACTTACGTACCTAGGATTCCTGCTACAGCTAAAATCAATGATCTAATTTACTAGCAGGGGTTATGCTGGTTTCAGTAGAGTCTTTCTACTGTAAAAAAGCCAAAGCAATTTAGACTTGTTACAGAGAAGCAACTTCCTTTGTCCTGGTAGCTGTAAAGCCCAGGTTTTGCTTTGCCTGCCTGTCTCATACGTCCTTCCCTCGTTCGACACAGGTCTAACCTATGTGGCGTCGGGCTGTTTGACCAGCATCAGTCATGCACTAATATTGCTGTTTAATTTGCCTGGGTCTGCACGACATAACCAACAGCAAAAGGAGATTCAGAGGAAAGCTCTCAGGTGTAGTAATCACCAAATTCTGTCCTTCGCTGTCTGAATTTCATCAGGCTTGTTTCAGCATAACTTTGTCTGTCTTGTAATTATTAAAATAACAGAAAAACAAAAATATCTTGTGCAGCTGTGATCCCACAGCTATTTCATCTTCTAAATTCATTGTCTTGAAAGATGCTACTGGATAAAATTAAAAAACTATTTTTTTAGCCATTCAATTATATGACAGTAGATATATTTTAAGTGTGAACCTATGGATAAAGTGATAACAAAATTTCTATTTTCCAAGCAGTATCTACTAACATACCTGACTCGTAAACTGTGACAGCAGGTACCTAAAATCTTGCTCTTACACATTGTTACTTACAAACTTTAAAAAAGAAAAGGAAATTATGTTCCATTTGTCTCTTCTGTGTTCCTCAGCAGTTAAATAACATGCATTGGGCATTGCCTAGAATTTGTTTACCTTGCAAGATACTATTTTTATTTAGAGAAAAAGATACTTATAAGCTGACATCCATTCATCTGTCTCAGTCTATGGCCCTTTTGTTAGCTGTGAGCCACCAAATGAAACCTTCCAAAACCAGAGGTGGAGGTCCAGGCGATAGTATTTCTTAAGAAATGCTTCACCGGAGGAAGTCCTTGGAGAATTACTGTGGTAAAATGTTTTCATTCTCGTGTGCTTGCCGTACTGTTATACTTGAACTGATTGAATAATCTCTGGAACAAAGAGTGTTTGTCTGTAAGGGGGAAAATAGCTTTTGTTACACATATTTCATCAAAAGAATATTCTATGCATACGGACAACAGAGTCCAAAATGAGAGCAATGAATCTCAGTACCTTCTAGACACTGTGAGTTAGATTTAAAAACAGCTTTAAAATGCACTTCAGATGTCAGATTATGAGAAATCCAACACACTGCTTTCTACAAGCTAAGAGTACACAGAAAGAGATGCAGAAACAGACTTTAAGTCAACTTTTTTATCATCTGTTCAAGTTAGGCCCAATGTATTCTGTAAGTTAGAACGGTTTATAAAATAGAACTAGATTGTGTTTAACATTCTAGTCTGTGTTTTTAGTATAGATAAATGTACATTATATAGTTGTGTATCTATATACACATGCATACATGTTGAAATGTTCTGTCAATTAGCTATAATGCACACCTATTATGCTCTGTCTTTTGAGTACAGGCAAGTGTTGCTTTAAAAATTGATTTGGTAGAAACAAGAACTTTCAAAGTTTTTCAATTTTTTTTTCACAGGTACTAGTGCTAAAGTGAGGTAATTGTATCTGTAAAGCTAAAACATGTCCTTTAGAAAGAAAACACTATTTTAGTTTTTCAATAGTTTAACTATTAGGGATGATAACTTCAGCTTTATTTACAAGCCGTTCTTTTTGTTTTTAATGAAAAATGAGAGGGAGCCTGACACTACTGGCACTTCTTGGGTACAGAAATACTGTGTCTCATGAAAAATTAAAAAAAGTCTGTCATTTTAATTCCATTGACGGGAAGCTGAAGCAATAGTCACTTAACACCCAGTCCTTTAGCTACTTCTGTTTTCTGAGCAGCAGCGCTGAGGCAAGTATGATGGGTGGCTTGCAGCGTTCTAGCCTCCAGACATCAGTATTACAATATGAAACATTGCTGGATGCCTGACCTGGTTCCGAGTACTCTGGCCTGTCTGTGAGCCCCATTCTGTGTCTTTAAACATAATAAAGATTACTGAGATGGATAAGCTCCTACCTTCCTTCGGGAGCACGGTGTAGGTTGCTTCCATGCCTGCGTGGATGTGGTCAGTGACGTGGCAGTGCAGTAGCCAAGTTCCAGGATTCTGCGGGGTCATTTCCACAGTCTGAAATGTCCCAGGGAACAGATCAAAGACATCTGCCCGGTAAACCCCTGTTTGCTTCAGGACAAAAACAAACAATGGTTAAACAGCATGACATTACCAGATGGCAGTAATTTAAGCTACGTTTTATGTGTATTCCCACCAAACTTTTTAGTCACAGTTGAGTGAAAAGGCTTCTACTGTATGTCATTTTTACAGAAGCATCACTTGGTACATCCACTTCGTGCTTAAAAGTTTAATAAACTAGCAGCTCAGTGGAAATGAAGGAAGACTACAGCTGTTGTCTTACCACAACTGTGAAAAATCACAGCTACCTTGTCAAAGCAACGTGTGAGGTTACTGGTGAGCAAATGCTACTGGCAGCTATTCTCCACCTCTTGGATGTTGATCAAATACAGGTTTGGGGCACAAAAACTCTTCAGTCAAATTACAAGTCCTGCTTAATATTGTTATATCTCACTTTTCAGAGATTACAGCCCTTTGTATTTGATTTACCTCTCAACACAGCAAGAAGGACCTGTTACCTTATAGTCAAAGCTGTGGCCATGGAAGTGCGCCGTGTGAATGTCTATTTCGTTGCCCATTCCCATCAAATACCAGGTTACTTTATCTCCAACGTGCATAGTCAGACCATGTAAATTTCCAAACACTTTGCCATTGATGGCTAAAAAGAGGAAAAGAGCAAGACAGAGAAAACAAATTAGATTTTGTGTATTGTTACTCTTTAAAGTTTAAACAGAATACAAGGTTTGAAAGCCAATGCCAGGCAAAAGTAATGGCTTTGAATGGTACGTAAAAACAAAATAATTGGACAGCATATTACAAATGAGTCTGATTATATTGCATATTTAATTGGAAAGTAAGACATAGTTAAAAGTTCTTTACTATACACCATTGCTAATGCAGTTCTTAAAGATCTGCATTTCCCGCAGCTCTTTGCAAACAGTAAACTCTACTAGGACATGTTTCAGGGGACACGTTGCCTTTCTGTTGCCTCATCCAGAACAGTTGTTTGCTGACATCAAATCAAAATTTCAAATTTCATTTTTACTCTTCTCAAAATTTCAACGTGGGACCATTTTTTCATAGGTTAAAAAAAAAAAATGCCACTCAGTGGCATTAACAGTATTTTCAAAGAAATTGAGTGAAATTTTACAGGTCTTCTGCCCTGGAACTTGAAATTCAGAGGCAATGAGAAAGTCAAATTTATATGCAGTACTTTCAAATAAATAATTTCATCATTTCCAGAGTTACATTAAGTAAATTGGGAAACATACCATGCATTTTATTACTTTCAAGGAATTCCTCATTCTCTTTGTCAACAAGGTGTGGGTTGGTAGAATAGGTTTTAATGTTTTCATCCAAGTACCAGGACTCATTTTCATCAAAAACCATGAAAAGCAGAGCAAACTGAACTTTCTTTTTGATATGAAATGATGGCAGATAATGCCTATGACACACAACAAGTGTGCCTATTAATCCACTGTAAGTGTCCTGAAATTACAAATGAAAAATCATGTAATTACAAGTTGCAACGAAGCAGAAGTACTTTTAATGCCAGACATGAATCCTCTTACTATTTTTACAGCTGTCAATATGTAGGAATAAAGGTAGCCAGTGTCAGACAAACAAGGTTATTTCTTCACTGTTTTATGCTGCCCATGGACCAAGTTCAATAGACTGAAGAGTAACTGCCTCTTTTTCATCTCTTGCTAGAAATAAACATTCCATTTTAATTTCTTGCTCATCTTTTTTTCTCCAAATTATTTTTAGGTTTTAGGATTTTTAGCTTGGTTTCCATTCAAAATATGTTTGACACTTTGAGTTTTCTGAGACATGAAGGAAAGAATACATTAGTTCCTATTAAAAAATTATTAGTCATCTTAAGTTAATGGGTGCTTGTGCAAAAATGACAGATTTATATTCCACAGTTGCATGTTAGTTTTCCCACACATGGCTGGTTAGATCCTGAGCAAGCTCTAGAGTGTTAGCTTTTAAGAATGAAGTGTGAGGGAGATGATCTGTACCAACAGCAGAACCAGGGAGCAAGAGCATGAAGGGCCGTGACTCTCAAATTCTGCCCTGACTTTCTCACATTAGTCAAGAGACATTTAAATTCAAAAGGTATGGAATAGGGGGAATGACTTGGCAGAGAAAGCAGAAAGAGTTTCAAACTCATCTTTTGCTGTAAGTATATCTGTGTTGAAGTCACAAACAAAACCCTTTAGATTAATATAAATAATGTACCTTAATGATGTCCACTGTTGAGTGGTACGCCCATGCAATGCAGTGTGGATCTCCTTTCTCAGAACTAGATCTCTCTGGGATTTTCCAGACATATGTTTTTGTTTCACCTGAGTTAAATAAATATTGATTAATTTTAGACGTTTGCTGTGTGCTGACCTATAAGAGGTCACCCTGAAACAGATGTTAGCTCTATTTACAGCTTTTGTCTCAAGCTTCCTCTTCCCAGTTACTAGCTCTGGCTAGCTTATTGTTATTTCCCATCTGCAGATCCCTGACTTTTCTTGCCAGCATTTTTGCATGTGTGTGTGGCTGCACTGTCCCGTTTACCAGAGTTAATTTAAAAAAAAAAAAAAAAACCCACCCAAAAACAAACAAAAACCCTATCTTTTGTAAAGATCACAGAGGAACTTCTGAAATAACAGCATAAGCTAGGCTCTCCCTGTGTAGCCAAATCTGTTTGGTTTCATGAAAGGCGCAGCCACACTGCATCAAAGAATTACCAATCTGTTGAGGGCTAGGATGCATAGCAATAGGAAGCGGGGCCATTTTAATTGTAGAAATATTGGCCATAATCAGCATCAAAAATTTAAGAACCTGAGGTAAAAACAAACAAATAAACAAAACCAAACTCCTTCCTGCTATCCTAGACTGAAAGCTTGCTAAACCTTACTAGAAGGCTTGGTGTTAACCTGCTAGAAATAACCAAGGATGCTTTGATACCTGGGTTAGTCACAGCAACAACAGAACTGTCTGTTTTCACTCCATGGGCATGTATAGAATAAGGTCTTGATGCCAAGTTCTTAAAAACTATTCTAATTTTATCTCCAATATTTGACATAAGCAGTGGCCCTGTTGGATTGAAAAGAAAGATTAACTTGGTTTTATAAAAGATCAGAGCAGAGACAGACAGATTCTTGTGTGCAAACACACAACATTGGTTTATAATTCAACTAAAAACTATATGTGGATGATGTCATTCGCTGTGATATGCCAAGTTGAGTCGGCAATTTTAAGTACAGGTCTAAGCTTCAAAAGTTCCAAGCACCTACTGTATATTGGAAGTCACTTTGCATGTTGCTGCCCAGTTTTACGCTGACTTTGAAAATACTGGCCTGTGATCAGGCAGCAAACCAGAAGGGTTTTTTTCTTGTAAAGCAAGCAATGTAATCTTGCATGGAAAGCACCATAATGAAAGTAGCAATTTCATGTAGGTTTAGGCACTTTGTGTGGGTAGAAATATACTCTGTATTATTCAAATAGCATCTTCTTTGTTTCGTTTGATTGGGTTTTTTCCAGTTTCAAAACTGAACTTCATGAGGACTCTACCTTGAATTTCCAGGTGCTCCTGCTCCTCTGATCTTTTTTTGGGAGTGCTGAATGTCTGATCAGTGTACTCACGATATACTACCTTTCTGTATTTTGAGCCAATGAATCTATCTTCTTTATTTAAAAACGGATTGCCAGGGCTGCAAAAAAAAGAAAGTAGAGGTAAGAATATGTCATACATTTCTTTATGTATTTTAAATCATGTTTTGCAGGCATGTCAATTAACCATCAAACAAAAATCCAGCTCCATGAGACAGTAATCTCTCTCACAGACTGCTGGTATCTTCAACATGAAAACATTCTTGTTAAGCTGGGAGGTTAAAAAAACAGTATAAATAGTTCAAGTCTGTATAGTTTTTAAGAGAATGCTGAGTGCTCGGCCTGGCAGATATTTCGAATTGCAAGAAGTCATCCAGCCACTTGCATACTGAAAAACAGAGCCCTCAGGGACTTCTGTAGAACTGACATGAAGACTAAAGCTTGTGGAACTCAAGTGCCTTGCTGAAATGAAATGTGAGGGATGGATTCTCTGCTGAGATCATGGGGGCTAGAGACAGTGGGGAGAAAAAAGTCTGATAACAGCATAGTCCATATTACTTGTGCTTAGAACTATGACAGCGCCCACTGTGGTGTGCACATGCAAAGAATATGTGTCTAGAAATGCCTGGAAGAGGAAAAAGTTCAGAGGAGAAGAGAGTTCCTCCTTGGCTTCTTTTGCATTTTTTCCCCCCTTGTGTATATTCCAAAGTACCTTTCCTCATGGTGTAGATGCCGCTCAAATTCCCATGTCCTGTTAGGAGAATAGTCCCATTCAACTTCCACTGCAGCAATGTAGTAAGTCTTTTCATGCAAATACATAGATAGATCCACATTCCACCAGTGGCATTGTTTCACTTGGTAATTCTGTTTCATGCCCCCTGTGTAGTGATCTGTTGTCAGGCATGACACTTCAAAAACTCCTAGAGGTTGTACAAGAAACAAAGACTTGAGGACAAAAATCTTTTACTAGTAGATCTTAAGATTGTATTACCTATGTTAATTTAGTGTTCAGAGACTGAGACACAGACTATTACTCATATAAAATCCAAATTCTTTGTGTAATACTACTACTTGTAGTAATAAAATTCAGCATACCCAGAAGCTAGAAGAATCAAGGCTTTAGCATTAAGAGCTTATGTCCTCTGGACACACGTTTGCTGCCCTTCAAACACAGCTGTACATAGTTTAAGCACCCAAATAATCAAAATGTCAGCTATTTGAATCTTGTCCCTAGCGTAAAATGTTCATGGTAAACAGTTTTTAAACTAGTAACAGGATTTTTAAACAAGACATTTACCTTCAGAATCAGGTTTCATAATGGCTGTAAGAAATGTATGTGGAAACAGATTTGCTGTATCCCTTCTTGTTCCTTTAGTTACGAATGTGTTTTCTGAAAAGTATATCCCATGGACATCGACTTCTGACCCCAAGCCCATCAAATGCCAGGAAACCACACTTCCTTTGCACATCTCAAGGCCAGGTTGATTTCCATACATGTAACCATTAATGGCTGTAGAAAATTTGAGGAAGCAAACCCCACCTTGATTAACACATTACTTAATTCCGTAATACAGATTAAATAATACACACTTCAGATACAATGTGATGCCTTAGACTGACAAAAATATCAATAATAAAATACTTTATCACATCAGCAAAACTAGAGAGTTAAACAAAACAACTTTTAAAACCAAGTGTTCCAAACAATTTGTAACTGTTTCAATGTCTAAAACACAAGTAGCTGATGACCAACTGGAACTTCTACAGTGTAAAACCCATCAAGTGTGCAGGATGCACAAATAATCCTGCTTTATCCCCTGCAAGACCCTTCAGCCACACAATGGAGAGAATCTGAAGTGGTTTTTAGTTGGAGTTACTAATCCTTTCTATCTGCTCCTGTGCAAACCCTTCAAAGCCTGGGTGTCACAGGTACCACCAAATGCTCAGTATCAAGGTTCTGTAAATAGCAGGAATGCGACCGAAGGCAAAATTTAAGAAAGAGCATGAGAAAATATGTTTAAAGATTAGGATTTATTTGCAAGACTACATACTGAAGATAAAAATGTTCCTTCACATGAAACTTGAAAGATATTTCTATAGCACCAAAATCTGATCAGGTGAAACTAACTCAGCTCTGCCCTGTTAAAGAAGCAAAGAAGAAGAGAAGGCTCAGGGGGATCTCACTAATGTGTACAAACCCCTGCAGGGAGAAGGGGGCAAAACAGACAGAGCCAGGCTTGTCCCAGTGGTGCCCAGTGACAAGGCCAGAGGCCACAGGGATACATTGACACACAGGAGGACCCCTCTGAACATCAAGAAACACTGTCTCTGTGAGAGTGACCAAGCACTGGCACAGGTTGCCCGGGGAGGTGGTGGAGTCTCCGTCCTTGGAGATATTCAAAACCCACCTGGACATGGTCCCAGGCAACCGGCTTTGGGTGGCCCTGCTTGAGCAGGGGGTCAGAGGTGATGACCTCCAGAGGTTACTGCCAACCTCAACCAGTCTGTGATTCTGTGAAAAATTCTCCTTTCAGTTACATCATCTGTAGGGCAGAGGTTGGTTCTCTCTTGCTGCCCTGCATTCGCGAGGGTTGCACGTGGCCTACAGACCTAATTCTTTCTGTCTGCTCCAATTGGTACCTAACAGTGCTAAATGCTCAACTGCCAAGCAAGACACCAAACAGCTGGCGTTACATTTTGAACTACCACAATTTAGCTGAAATTGAATTTCAGTCAAACATGGTTTTGTTTCCAATGGAAATGAATGAAATGTCTCTGCCACTCTCCCGCTTCCCAGTCTCCAACATGAGATCACAAGAGGAAGTGTCTTATTGTAGAAATTAGTATTTGACTAGCTAATAATTTTCTTACAGTGCATTTTGTTAGACTCTTGGAAGTCCTCATCGTCTTTGTCAATCTCATCAGGATTTAGTGTAAACATCAAAATATTGTCATCCAAGTACCAGCTCAGATTCTCATCAAATACTGTGGCAAGTAGAAAAAACTCTATGTTCACATTTTTCTGTTGAGAAGAAATAGCACATAGGAAAATAGAAATGAGTGAACAGAAAACATTGGGGGAAAATTCTATGTGTATAATAATTTAGAAGTATAATTCACAAAGTAGGACAGATGCATACATTGAGACTTCACTCTGATAATCTCTCTAATTGCTAGATCTGGTGACTATATACCTGCTGCTAATGCTCTTTCTACCAGCAGGAACCACTGCCAGAAATGAAAGAGTGTTTTGGTCTTTAAAGTCTCTACTTCTTTTTAGTCATTCTCATCCTAGCTGAGGCTAGCACTAGTGGTGCTTGCTGTGATGGTGGTTTCACAATACAGCACCTGTTTATCTGGAGCAAGACTGATTTTGCTTTTTTATTTTTAATAAAAAACCCAACCGAACAAGAAAACCCCAAACCAAACCTGCTCTCTTCATTTTCTGTGTTCCCCTCAGCACATGGGTGAGGCTTGGTGCAGAGAGGAGGTAGTGCTGAGTGGCCATGAGCCTGTCAGGCCCCAACTGGGGAGAAGTAAAGAAAGAGAAAGCAGATTTGGCTACAATGATGAAAATGCTTCCATTTTTCCGCTTTGACTGACCTGTTTCCCAGAAGGAAGGAGAGCTCCTTTCCTGCACACCAAGAGGGGACCCACAAGGCCAGAACTGGTGTCTCTGACCTCATCCACCGCTGAGTAATAGAGCCAGGTTAAACAGTCTGGATCTTGGTCTGTGGGGCCCACGTCTTCTGGCACGTCCCACTCGTATGTAAACGTAGCACCAGGATTCACGTGAGAGGCTGGAGATTCAGTACCTATTACAGAAATCAACACTAGGAATTACGCCTACGTTTATTTTATCACCTTTAATACACCGGCAGGTAGGAGGAGCTTGTTCCCCGGTGCCCGCAGGATCCCCGTCCGCAGGCGCACCTCTGGAGGCGGCGCCGTACCGTGCCCCCTCGTCGCTCTTGCGGTAACTCACACCATGGGGCTGCACGCTAAACGGGCGGCTGGCGTTGTTCCGGAAGGTCACCCTGATCCTCTCGCCCACCTCAGCCTTGATAACAGGGCCTAGGAGAGAGCACACGGGCGAATCACAGGTCGCCTCTATCAAGCAATGTACAGATCAACCACGAGCTTATCGCAGTCGGTGGCTGGCTGCTTCTCCCGTTGCATGGGGAAGTACCCCTGGGCCTCCATGGCCATGGACCCGCTCCCTGGCCCGTGGCCCGGATCACACGGCAGCCCAGCAGCAACTGCATTGCTCCATTCCCGGTTCCTTATGAAGCCCAGGGATGCGCAGGACAGTTCCTCCCTTTGGAAAGGGACCCAAAGACCTCGGCACCAAACTCAAACTGAGTCCAGAGCTATGCCAGACACAGCCAGGTTATAAACAGGGCTAGACCTGCCTAGCCTGGCCTTATAATCCAGAGCCTGACCTTCGGACACCTTGGCGTATTTCCACTGATGAGCTGGGGACCACCACAGCATTGCCTTCAACAGCTTTCTTACACCCTGGGGTGTCTCTTGGAGAAAGCCACAGGCACCAGCACTTGCAGAAGGCAGGGACGGCCAAGGCCCCCCTCCTTGGCCCTGAGGGGGCACTGCCGGCTAGCCAGTGGAAGTGATAGTTTACTGTCATAAATCTTTAATATGAAATATTTTTAGGCATCTTACCCAAGAGTCCAAGATGTGCTTCCTCTGCAAGTCTTTTTTTATGCTCGGTGAAAGACCCATCTGTGTATTCTTTGTAAATGGCTTTTTTATACGAGCCGCCAATTCTTGTCTCACTTTGTTCAAAAAATACACGAGATTCACTGTGTAAAAGAAATTGGAATAGATGCCAACAGTTTAAGTCATAATGCTCACCTTTACAAAGGCAGTCAGGACATCAACCCTATTTTACAAGTTTGTCTTTTGGGTTTCCTGTCAGTGATTTGGCCACATGTTTATATGCAGTCCGGCCCATACAAGGATGTGCAGGAATCCATTACTCTTCACTAACTTCTCTTTAAGAAGACACTGTGTTCTATGGCCCTTATAAAGCCAGCATGCTTAGACACTCATCAACAATGATTTCCAGTCAACATTTCATAACCTGAAGTTTACTCTTTTTTTTTTATTAGAAGTTACAAATAATTCAAGCACAGTAGATACAAACACCAAGAATATGTAGCATTAAATAGAAAGTGATTTTAGCCTATGCTTTTTAGTCTACACTTTTACTCTTCAAAAAAAGAACCTTTCACTGTTTTACAAACACCATTCAAACAATGAACTGTGCCTCATCTCTTGTAGAGCAGGTAAGTATTCTTTAACTCACAGAAAAAAAATCTGAGGAACCAACTTATTCAGTGGATTGATCCAGGTCTTAAAATATGTAAACAAAGAGCAAATGGCAAAGCTACCTCGTGCAAGTCATTCGCTAGCTGAGATGCCTTTAGTGTGACTTTCATCAGCTGAGGAGATGATAATGAATTCCTAGCTTTGTTCTCTTAACTCAGAATTATCAACCGTCTTGAATCATGAGAGGCCACTGCCTACGTATGACATTACAATTCATCTTCATCCCAGTGAAATTACTAACATTACAGCAAAATCTATAGTAAGATTGCAACAAAAACAACGGACCCGATTTGGTCTGATATTTATCCTGGCATTAATATTTAAGCAGAAGTGAGGACAATGAGAAATTCTGCTTAAAAGTCAGCTCTACCATATGTCCTACTTATTTAACATGTTTATATCAATTCTGCTTGGAAAGGAAAACTTCTTTAATTTGAAGCATTTACCTGTCAGCGATTAATTCTTGCCCTGTAAAATGGTTCATTGCAGATGGGCCGTAATTCCAGATGATCTCTTCGGCAGCAATGAAGTATTGTCTTACCTTTGTACTCTCTTTGTGAACTGCTGTAGATTTCCTACAATCTCTTACTTTAAAAAGGGCCTGCATACCACCTGGGGAAAAAACAAGGAGGTAGAGAAAACTAGAGGTAAGGAACTGCACTTTGTTTTCTCTTTCCCTGCCTCCAGTAGCTCTTTTCTCCCCTGGAGAGTTCGCATCCCATTGATGGACTTGCAAATCACAAACAAAAAGGAAGAAAAATGATATAAAAGAATGCACACCAGCTGAGCCAGAGTGTGGAAACACAACCACAGTATTTACAGGAGGCAGACAGGTTGGTGAAGTGCATTCTGCTGGTAAAGCTGCACCTGACATGGTATTACAGAGAAGGTGAGGGTGGAGTGGAATCTTCTGTCAGTTAGCACTTCAATCAGGGCCAGGTGCTGCAAGGCTGACCATCTTCCTTCTACATCTAATCAACAGCTTACTTGTGGAACTCCTGGGTCTCTGCTCCTCGGGAGAAAGGTCTGTTAGCAAACCTGCTTGCTGGAGATACAAACCCTATGATAAAGAGAGCCCTTTTACAGCTACAGATTAGGCCAGTTCGTATGATTTAAGTCTTGCCCGGGATGCTTCAATCACATCAGGATGCTGCTTGAGGTGTTATAGCTATTTCAAAACTTAAACCCCCGTGTAGTTGAATCCGTAGGGATACTGGCATACTCATTTTTATGCCAGATTTTTCAATTCTTGGAGAAAGATTTTGAGTTCTGTGTTCCTTCCCACTTCCATGACAAATTACTTCTCTAACTCAATTAGGGATATAGATCATGGAAAAGTGGTATATAGAATCATGGAAAAGTGTGGAATTAGCTTCTAAGTATTTTATATGGTTAGCAAACACCGGAAATACTGAAAGATGCAGGGAAAAGAAATGCAGATCAAAAAAGAAAATTGTAATTAATTACCTTCAGTAAGAGGCAAACATCATGCAATTGTATGTTTAAAGTTGAGGCTTACAAAAGTGCAGCTGTGCCTTTTGCTGCCAACTGATAACCATTTCCATTATAGACAATACTTTCCTTGACTTCCATGGTTACCTGCTCAAGCCCACCTAACACACTTCTAGGCATTTGAAGTACTATTCGAGTTTTGCTACCTAGAGGAGAATATAATGTGGTATAGAGCCAGGTCAGGCTAAAGTGAGTCAGTAACCTGTTTTTTAGCTTAAGCTAAAGAAAACCCCATTCTGATCATTGGAATTTATTCTGTACCTTCGATATGGTCATTCACTTGGCAGCTGAGCAGCCATTCCCCGGAAACCCTTGGTATCATGACAGCATCGATAAACGTGGCTGGGAAGAGGTTGATGGTGTCAACTCGATGATGCCTTTCTATTAAGGTCTGTCCGTGAAAGTAGGCTGCATGGATATCAGCTTCATTACCCATGCCAAAAAGATGCCATTTCACCTTATCTTCCACACACATTGTGAGGTTTGGGAGGTATCCGTACATGTATCCGTTGATTGCTAAAAGAAATGTTATTTATTACAGTTACCTTCACAGTACTTAGGATCTTTTCTTCCAAAGCAGGTGTCATACAACCATTGCTCTATTTTTCAAAATAGGAAGAGCCTCAAAACAAAACTCCACACCTCTGAAAGTGAGCCAATATCAGACACACACCTCTTCTGGACAACTACCTGCATGACCAGCAGCTCCCAACATGATTCTGGAATCCATGTCAGAGCCAAAATAAAAACTGTTTCTCTAAACTGTGATACTATAGTACAGAGTTCAGGACTAAGAATCAGAACAAAGCAACGCAACTCTGTTTAGAGCACCTGGGAAATTATACTGGTAGAGAGGTTCCTGGCCCCCAAGAATTTTATATCACAACTCCAACAGTTTGATTGTACAATACTTGCCATTACTTTTAAAAAATTTTTTCTTATTTAAAAGGATCTTTCTTAATCGTCCAAGAAAAGGCTTTGCTTAAAAAACCAAAACTATTTACAGTTCATCTTTAAAAGAGACAACACACGAAAATATGACTTCACCATATCAACGACAAGAAACATTAATAAAACATTCTCTCACAGTGCATTTTATTGCTTTCCTGGAAGTCCTCGTCATCTTTGTCAACTTTGGAAGGCTCAGAACAGTATGTCTTGATATTATCCTCTAGATACCAACTGAGATTTTCATCCATCACAGTAAACATAAGGATAAATTCAGCATCAAAGTGTTCATCATTGCCCTTATTCATTGTACCTGAAAAAGAAAGTGGTATAGTCAAAGTCTTTGGCAACTGACATTGTCTTTTTAAGCGTAGTATCAGTTTACTTCTTATTTTGCCACTTTTTTGAGCGTAAATGTACACATAAACATACAGACACACTCAGAAAACAAAAACTGGTTTTGATAAACCAATACTATAAAATAACTTTACTAAGAATAAGCATTGCATGCGATAAGGTTACAGTAAATCTGTTTCTCCTATCAGTATTTACACATCCTTTTGCATTACTAGCACGAATGCTTCTCACGCATATGGATTTGTGGACAAAGTATTCTGCAAATTATATTTGCTGTCACAAACAAAATGCCACTACTTACTATATTATTGAAAGGCAGCTCATTGAGAAGACAAAAAGCTGCTATTTCAAAATTAACTGTAATCTTCTCCTCTTCCAGCAAATTATTTCACTGATATTTATCAATAAGCATTGTCATTCACCTTGCATACGTGTTTGTTTACTTAGTTACTTATTTATTTATGGTTTACCTTTCCTGCAAATAATTAAAGGCCCAACAAGCCCTGAGGCAACATCTCTTGGAGCATCTATGTGGGAGTGGTAAACCCTGGTTATGCAGTCTGCATCTCCCTCAGCTGGACCTTGATCTTCTGTCACGTCCCATATGTAAGTGTACTGGCCTCCAGGCTCCACAGCGTCATCTCTCTTTTGCAAATCTTTGGTGTTGTCAGGGTAAAAAGCACCTGAAGAAGGTGACATCGCTGGCATTAACACAACACGTTCACAATACGGTGCCAGGATAGCACCTGCCGTGCTTTAAAGTTGACTGCATGTTGCAGTAACACAGTCTGAACATCTGAATACAGGTTAAAAAAAATATCTTTAAAATCAGCTGAGCCTATCTTTTCCTTCTCTTTAGAAGTCTCTTCATTTGCCTTTGATTTCTCTGGGAGTGCTTCAATTAATGGCACATTCAATTTAGTCCTTAATTTATTAGGAGGGCACAATGTACTTCTGCTGAAGAGATAACAATTCAAATATTTGTGAAACATTTGTTAAATGTTAATCTTGGAAAGTGTTCTAAAGCATTGCATATGTCCTCAAGGAATAGAGGTGCCACTGGAATGTGAGCAGCAGAAAAAAAATTATTTAAACATTGTTCCAAAAAGCGCATGTGCTGCTCCATAACACACTGTTCTGCTCCCACAGAACGCATCTATATCAAGCCACATATTCGTTGTAATGAAAAACTTAACAAAATATTAGAAGTTAAGCTCATACTTCATAAATTCTTCTAATGAAAAATTTTTAAAGACTGCTTTAAAGACACCATCATATTTTCAACAACTCACACACTATTTTTAAGGTCTAAATAAAACTTTCAGCAGCCATATTCTGATGCTGTCTGGTGCAGAAAATCTGTCATTGCCTGAGTGTGGCAACATCAGCTGATGCAAGGGAAATGATCACTAATCCCAATAGCACCCCTACAATACATCCTAAAGTGTGCCAGACATTAATTTATTACTAAGCAGTAGGTGTTTCTCCATTTTAAGAAAGTCTTGTGTATCTTATACACAATATATACAAATTTAGTGTTAAGAATTTGGAACTCTAAGTTATCCTGTTAACAATATCTTCTTCACAACAGCATCATTTTTTCCTTTAGATACCCTCAATACCTGCATCTCCTGTATATCTTTATACTCTTACTTCAGACAAAATGTTGATCTAAAATATCTTCATTATGAATTCCACTTTTGGCTTTGTATTTCACTCTTGAAAAAATTATCAAACTTCTTAGCTCCTGTTTCAAATTGTCTGTGTCCTGTTTTAAATTTTTCTTTACTTGACAAGTCTCTTTGATGAGAGACCATCACTGACACTTAGAGAAATGATGAACTTTTGATAAATTCTGGCACAGAACGGACTCGAACATACCTTCGTTTTCCTTTGTGTATGTTACACCATGCGGATGCAGCGTGTAGTTTCTGGAAGCAAAGTTTTTCAAGTGAATAATAATGGAATCTCCAACTTCTCCCTTAATGATAGGGCCTAAAAAACCCAGCCAGGAAGGTTTCTCGACTGTCACATCGTATAAATGATTGGTGTACTGAGTGTAGACAGCCTTCTTGTAGGTGCTTCCTATCCTATGCGGGCCTCTTTTGAGAAAGACTCCAGCCTGCCTGTAAAGAAAATACACAAGCATA
The DNA here is from genome assembly GCA_013399435.1 of Arenaria interpres. Taxonomy (NCBI): domain Eukaryota; kingdom Metazoa; phylum Chordata; class Aves; order Charadriiformes; family Scolopacidae; genus Arenaria; species Arenaria interpres. Next base: position 174,187 of record VXAK01008758.1, on the reverse strand, counting down.
TCCTTAGTGTCAGATACTCAGTTTATAGTTGAACAGTGTTAATTAATAGGGTGTCAAATAAAGACCAGGCCTCCGTAGCGCTGTGCAGAACTGTATCTCTGTTAAGGAGTAAATATGTCTCTTCCTGTAAAGAGTTGGGCACCCAGATAGAGATTAGATATTATGCACCAACCTGAATTTTTTGGGGGTCTATTTTGTACACCGAAAATAAGGGTATTTGATATAATTTTAGGCAAACTTCAGGCCAATAATATACCCTGGAGGTTTTCAAAAGACGGGTTGACATAGTGCTTAGTGACATGGTTTAGTGATAGGGTTTTTTTGTTTGTTTGTTTGTTTTTATCAGAGTTAGGTTGATGGTTGGACTAGATGATCTTAAAGGGCCCTTCCAACCTGGAAAATTCTATGATTCTATAGTTCTTACCACTCAAAACTTTTGTACTTGCATGCTTAAATTGCTGTATAGTTTTCCATGGCCTGTTAAGTAATTTCCATCATCACAGTATTACGTTGACTGCATAACCCTTGCTCCATTGCAATGTGGAGCAGCCTTTTCAGCTGTGACATACGTTTAAGATGTGTGGACATGAGCAAATCTAGAAGGTGCTGCTAACACCCGGTGTGTGCGTGGGGCCGGGGGAACATGCAGCGTGCTGAAATCAGTGGGACTGAGCCCTCAGCTTGCTCACCCGTCACAGATGCAGAAGAATCACAGCCTCGGTGCCTGATTATGTCTCATTTTTACAGGTTCAGCCCAAGAATATGCAAACAGGTTACATGACAGCAGGGAATTAGCAATGACATCCTCAATCACTGAGTGCCTTAACTGCTGGACCATTGCTCCTCTCAGTTAATTATCAATTATATTAAAATTAATGATATTAAAAATGAGAGGCTGATTAGCAAGGAAACAGCCATGAGCTCAACTGAAACTGCTGGAGATGGTATGTCCCACAGGTGGTGTCAACACCTCTGAACCCTGTAGCTATGGTGGATCTGCTGCCCAAGCACCACCAGCCACAGGCACAGGGTCACCACATCTCTGACAACTATTAACTGGGAACAGCTTTGGAGCCAACCTTTGCCTGTGCTGAGGGTCAGGTACCTTTCATTAGCTATTTTAGTCTCTGAGAAGAGTTATCTTCGTGGAAAAAGTGTTTCTATTTGCCAACTACAATGGTGAAAGAAGCTGCCAGCACTGGCTGTTCAAAGCAGTGGAGCTACTTCTGGCTGGTGCTGTTACCCCAAACTCTAGAGTCTCTAACAACAAATCCTCCTGCACTTTTCCCTGCCCATTTCAGGAAGACCAGCAGTGGAGGTAAACCTACTCCAGGAGGCAATGCCGGGAGGTAGGTCAACACGGCCTGAAGTTCAGCAGCCTCCTGACTGCTCACCTGAAACCAAGCCAACCCGGTTTCGTGTTCCCAGCAGCCAATATCGTGACTGCCCGAAAATCCAAAGTATTTCCCACAAGGCTGAGCATTGTCTGAGCATGTGTGGGGAAGGGATTGTTTGTACCTTGGCAAGCTCAGAAGTGTAATTAAAATGCCAGTTCGGAGCTCCTTGAAACTTGGAAAGCATAAACTTAGTTGCAAAGGCTGTTACTGGAAGTCTGAGTGCATGAAGCTTTTCAGCCACAAACTAAATCAAACAAATATTTTATGGCTCTTCTTGGACGGTTTAAACAGCTACCATTTAATTGTAGAGTATTCCTTCTAACAGGTACACCACACTCTTGCCTCTATAAATGTCCATCTCTACACAAGCACAGCCCCACAGTTGAAGGGTTCAGGAGGAGAGGAAGAATCGGAAAAGGTGAAAATGAAAAGCACAATAAAAGGGACCAGCTCGATTGCAGGCGTGCAGCCACTGAAAAACTGGAATTAGTTTAGCATGCTGCAAGTTGCCACTGAGCTGAGAAAAGCAGTCAAAGTGCAGCAAACGGTGGTGGCTTGTTGTATGACAACACTGCTTGGCAATTTTCAGCCAAGATGCCCTGCTCCCATCAGTTATCAGAATTACTGCTGAATCAGCGGTGGCATCTTACACGTCACTCCCTTTACGAGTGAAAAAAAAAAAAAAAGCTGTGTTGCCTCGTGCCTGATGAAGTGGCAGATTATGGCTGAGACATTGTCGGCTCTCACCAGAGAAAACCACAGGAAATCTTCTAATCCCTTAACTACAGACTAAATGAGAACTGTATTTTTGAGATATTTCTGGTTTCTCTCCTGTTTTTATTTCAGTATAGTCCTATGTCATTTTAAAGGCACCGAAAAAGTAGAAGGAAGGAACATTTTTTCTCTCTCAAATATTTCTCTGATGACTTTTATATCTGAGTTTCCTTTATTGATTATTCATATCTTAAGGGCACTCCCTCCTTCCTCACCATGCTCATCCTCACCCTGCTTCTCACTCTTGCTGCTCAGCACCCTCCTGCCTTGTAACCAGCCACCCAGCTCCTTCCCCGTGGGTGGAAGGACCCAGCTCTGCTGTTGCACCTCCAACAGCTGGAAATAACCACCGCCAACAATGACTGTCTGAAAAGGAAACCTGTGCCCGATAGGAAAGTTTAAAATGTGTCAAACTTCTGCATTTTAAACATAACAGCAAAAGTCTTCTCTACAGCACTGGCACCTTAGCCGTTCAAAACTAAACATCATTAGACATTAAAGGTCCTTTTCTAGTCTCAGCTTGGCAAACATTTCATTTCAACATATTCACAAAAAAGCCTGCATATTCCAATTCTCAAGCAAGCCAAGAAAAACATCAAAAGTCCCTTATCTGTCTGACAGAAAATCCACTGACACCAACAGGATTCATTTCATTGCCTTCACCAGGTTTTCGCTCTGGTCCTAGTGTCTAAAGCAGATGACGCTGTAAAATCAAACTCAACCAGTGTAAACTTTTACTTACTCTTCTTCTGCAAAAAGCTGTCCAGAAATGAGGTCTGTACTGCCAGGCGCGTAGTTCCACACCGTCTCCGTAATGCCGATGTAGTACTCCCTCCTCACCGCCCCAGCTTGGCAACAGCAAGAAAACAGCAAGCAGCTTAGGAAGAATAGCTTCATTTTGCATTCACGAACCTCGGGGAAAAGATGAAATACAACCCCAGGAGGGGCACAAGCCATTTCCCTTTATATGTTCTTGTCTCTCCCACCGCCCACCCCTCCTCGCCTCCCCCCTCCCGGCTCCTGTTTGCTTTGGTGAACACAATAAAACGTTGCACAACCTCTCTGTGTGTCAAGAGTAAACAAAAGATTCTGGTCAGTTCAGCTAATCTTCAAAGAAATTTTTTCAATTTCTGCCAACCTTCTATCACACAAATTACCTTTCAGACCGTTAGAGGATTATAAATTGCGCAGCTGAATTGAAAGCACTGGAGATTTACATGGATTTAGAGACTGAAGCTTAATTACATTCTTCGCTATGTTTATCACTCTCACTATTGCTACTACTGAGAACACGATTTCTGTGAAGCGTGGCACAAGAACACAACTTCTTAAGTGCCCTGTGAAAAGCTGTAAATGACACATGTTTTCCCCGGTGTTGCTTCGATGACACGGCCGCAGCGAGGCAGCCCCTGGGTACGGGCTCTGCCCTTGCTCTTGCTCGCCACAAGCCTACAGATCGCTGCCCCTCGCCCAGCAGTGGCCACACTGGTGTGACACAGAGGGCTGAGGGAGGGCTCTGGTGTCAGAGCAGCACTTGGACACCAAGGTATAGGTGGAGAAGCTAGTGGGAGGTGTCCCTGCCCATGGCAGGGAGGTTGGAACTAGATGATCCTTAAGGTCTCTTCCAACCCAACCCATTCCATGAGCCTATGATAGGCTCTGCTAACCCACCACAACTCCCTGGGAAACGCAATTTAGCACAGAATGTAGCATATATATAGCTAGAGATGAAAAGGACTGCTCTTCACGGGTGGAGGGGGGAGATGTTTGCATCTCATGTCCAGGTAGCTTCAGTATAGCCCAAATGAAAATGAGCCTCAGAAATTCCACAAAATGAACTCCTTGTGTTATCTTCCTCCTTGTCTATCACCAGGCAGGCTAAGCCACATTCTTCAGTGATTAAAAGCATAATAGATGTATAAAGCTTAAGATAATCTTAACTGTTACCATTATCTAAAGGTACTACCCAGTGCAGAAGGCTACGCTTTCACTGTATTCAAGTTCTGTAAACATTATGTATCTGCTATTTTCAGACTTAATGAAAAATAAGAACAAATTTGACCTCAAACATGGGATGTTAAAAAAGCACCTAACTAAAGCCAGCAAGTGCATTATTTTCCAGCGTACGTCCATTACATCACGGTTGTGTCTGAAGCTTTAGACCTACAAAGCCACCTGCAAACTTGCAAATTATAAAGACTTCCATTAAAAAAAATTAATATCTTCAGTCACTCGAGAATTCTTAAAAAATCTCTTCTGTGCTCTGAGCACTGACACAGCCATACTTATTCTAAATTACATTTTTCATTGTATGGCAATTAAAAAATATCTGTAATAATCGCAGTCTTCTTTGAAGCTATCTTCTTAATGGTGGGAAAAATTGTGATTATTTTGGATAGAGGGCAAAGATTTAGGACATAACTAAAGTATGACAGGTTTCCTTTTATGACATACAAATCTAAACATCATTTACCAAGATTGTAGTATACAGTCAAATTACCAATTTTAATCACTATTCATATAAAAAACTTCAGGCACTGTCAGAATACCCGAGTTCACGATCTCAGCTTTTGGAACCTTCTACACACCAGCATTAAATGCAGGATTCTGGTTCTGTCTAAATGACTGGCAAAAGCCAAGTTTTCGAAATCTGACTGAATCTATGATGAAATTCTGGACTTTCCCAGGTTGGCGTCACATGCTCAAAATTATTTCTGCAGGGATTATTTTTTTTTCTTTGCCATGGCTGAAGGTCAGTAGTTCAGTGGAAAGATCAGCTTGTACACATTGCATATGTCCCATCTGTAAATTAACTGAGGTAAAAATAATAAAATGTTTATGTCCTCTTGTACTACTTAAATTCAAAGTCATTCCTTAATACTCAGCTAATAGAATTGTTCATGTATATGTGGGCTACGTGATCTATCTTTGTTCAAACTTCCATCAGACTGAGAAATAGAAAAAAACCCACATCCTTGAAATCTCCACACTTATTTGAGGGTAAAAACAAGCATTTCTTTGCCTTTAGACCCTTGATTCCCCTAAATTACTTTTTCTTGATTTGCAAAAGATGTTATTTTTATTAAAAGATAATACAAAAACTTCTGACAGGCAAGATTTTTCCATTACAGCTTTTAATTGTGCCTCACCCAAACTTTAGGATATTCGTGCGCCTGAGCACACTCCTATTATCTTTCACTTAAGGACCTCAAACAACTGACAGAGGTGACTCAGTTCCCCAAGGCTGCATTATTATCTTCAGAAGGTGTTTGAAGATCAGAAACCTCTCTTCTCTGGTGGACAGGGTCTAAAAGGACTGAACACCTAATTTAATTGGTTAAACTATGAGTCTGGAGTCTGGTGTCACGAATATCCTCTCATTGTTTTAAACCACAATACCTCATTTCTCATACTGAGGATGCTGAAATGCTATGACTGTTCTGAAAGTCCTCAAAATTGCATTGAAAATATAAAGCTGATTTTTTACTTGAAAAAATTTCCCTTCAGGAAAACAAAACAAAACAAACAAAAAATGGAATATTCTGACAAAAAAGTCTCTTGCTCTGGCAAAATGCATTGGCTGTGAGGAACAAATAATCCTCAAACTCTTGCTTCCAGCTTTGAGCATTAACTCCTCACTTACAGAAGTTTATAAACTCAGATCTGCAGCTTTCTTCCAGGTGTGCCCAGGATATTTCAGCAAGGGGCACATGCACTTCGGGTTCAGGAACGCTTCTTCAAAAAAGGGTTTCTTGTAGGCTAGCACAGTGTGAGCTTTGTCCTGGCTCTATGGCCCACTTCTCAGCTGTTCTTGGGGTAGGGTCTGTATTCTGCAGCTGGAAATCCAGATGGTCATGTTGCCTCAACCACTACCATCAGAGTCATTGGTCACAGCTGGATTTCAAGCAGTTAATATTCCTTACAGGAATATTGGTTTTGCTACCAGGCACAGATCATAGCATCTCTTACTAGAGACATCGTATTTAGGATTAATTCAGGACTTAAATCATAGAATCATTTAGGTTGAGAAAGACCTCTAAAATCATTGAGTCCAACCATTAACCTGGGGCTGCCAAGTCCACTACTAAACCACGTCCCACAGCACCACATCTAAACGTCTTTTCAATATATCTCCAGGGATGCCGACCCCACCACTTCCCTGAGCAGCCTGTTCCAATGCTTTACAATCCTTTGGGTGAAGAAATTGTTCCTAATATCCAATCTAAATGTCTCCTTGTGCAATTTGAAGCTGTGTCCTCTTGTTAGTTGGGAGAAGAGACCAACCCCCATCTTGCTACAACCTCCTTTCAGGTAGTTGTAGAGAGAGATAAGGTTGATTAGATCAAGCTTAACTTTGCCTTACATCCAAAAGCTCTGTGTGAAACAAGTTGTAAATGCAACTCACTGTTAGCCTTTAGAATTCTTACCACCAATTTCAAATTAACGAACTGCCCCTTTAAAAGCTAAGTCATCAAGTCATGGTTGAGTCTCGCTATGGCAATGGAAATGCCAGATCTGGATTATGGATAAAGAGGGCTGCAGAATCCATACACCCAACAACAATTAAATAACACATCTCTTTCTTCGATTTAAGGTGCCTAAATAGAAGATATCAGCCTGTGGTAAAGTAGAAATATAAATTCACAAGACACAATCACAAAAAAATAATAATTAATCAAGACAGCCAAGCTTTGCCAGTAGTTAGGTACAGCCACTAATAACACTGCTATGGAAAAAGCTGTCAAACTACATACTGTTCTTTGTGTCTCCTGTCTGCCAAGCTCAAGACTTTCCATGATCAGAGACAAGTTATTGAAAAGTAGAAAGGACACATACAGGAGCACGATAAAAGGTTAAGAGTTTCCAGGTGTGACTTTAAGGTATTTCATTGCTCTCATCCAACATAGCAAAAATCTACCTCAATAGATTCTGTTTGCCTAAAGATAAGCCTGTATTTTCCCCATGGCTGAGCTGGAGTCTGAATAGAATACCCTGTTTGCTTGCTTTCCTCAGTGAAATGCTGCCATTCACTTCAGGAACATTTATCAGTTCCAGGGGGGTTCTGCTTTGAATATCTACCCCACACATACAGTTTTTTATCCAAATAACCAAAACCTTTTTTCAACTGTTTCTAACACTTTCAAAATAAACAGCTCCATGGATTGCAGGCATGAAATCAGCAAGATTCTCCAAGACATTCGGTAGGAGTACAGGTTGATTGTTTTCTTTTTTTCCTTCTGTCCAAAAACAATACCCACAAATCCATAAGAATGTGGGATTATCATTTAAGTAGATATATGATATGACGTGTATTTAAGCCCAAGGAAAAGCAAATGTGCAATTGCAAACAGTCCCCATTTTGTAATCATGCCTTATTATTACATATCTCTGAACATCCATGCCACCTTGAATCCCAAAGACCAGCCCCATTCTTTAAACATCATTCATTTCTTTATTACTTCTTGCAACTTAATAGAAACTCAGCAATAAAAACTTTAGATGCGTTCTTCAACTCCTACAGGAAGAAATCAGTTTTTCAAAACAATCCGATAAAGGAATATCAAGGCGAAATCTCAATATTGTCTTGAAACAGAATTAAATGACTGACATGCTCTATTTTTTCTAAATACCTTATGCACAGCTGCCACTTATTGGATGGTTTGCAGTTCTAACAGTGTTTAATTTTAGATGTTGATAAAGCTGAATCCCACTAGTTCTGATGTAATAGGGATACAGGCGTTACTGCAAGTCCAAAGTACGTATTTCACATTCCTCTGGGTGTTCATTCTCACAAAACCAGAGTGAAGAATACAGCCGAATGTTGCCCATGCAGCTGCACATGAGCCATATGCCCACTTTATTGTGAGTGCCTGAATTTCCACTGGGAATTAAATGATAATACTTTGAGGAATTAAAAAGATATTTTAGCTGTAATTTTAAAGAGATTATTCTTTTTCGTCTGATTATTATTGTCAAGAACATTAGCCTTCCATTGCAGCAGGGTCAGGGTACTCAGAAGAGCATTAATAAGCTAGCACTGGGTGCTAACAAGGTTCCCTCATGTATTCGCTCAAGTCACATAATACTTGATCAAAAAACCCAAAAGTTTGCCTGAGTATAAAGTAAAAAGAAACACAGTGCAGCTATCAACATGTACTAATTAGCACCTCTGACTTCAGAGTTGTGTATCTTACCTTTCAACCAGGCCTGGATGCCTTTCTAAATAGGCTTTTTTTCCTTAATTGCTTTGTGCAGTTAAGAACTTCCAAGAGACCGAGCAAGACAGGCTGCTGCCTTTCGTGACCATCATGGTTTGCCTGTAACTAAAATTTATTCATTTAGAAATCATGGCTTCATCCAGTGCGCTAATTCTCAAGGGAACAACCCCTCCTGACATACTGGGCTTTGAATCAGGCCCTTTGAATCCCCCCAACAAATATTCCTATGTTCTAAACAAAGAGAAGAGTATAAAAGCAGTTCTATGGCAGTTTTACAGCAGTTTATTCAAACAAAGGTGATTTCAATACAAAAAGCAGTTCCATGGTATTCAAACCTCCCTATTCTCAGAACAAGCTGGAGGGTAACAAAATGGAGAGTCAATGTCAGGGACAACCAGACGGGTTAGAAAGCAACTAGAAAAATGTAGATGTTCAAGTAACTTCATCCGAGAGAGAGGCTTGAAAGACAAAGATTTAAGACAAGGGTTTCATTTGTCTTTGCAGCACCCAAATCCACCACCATAAGTGTTGGAGAAGCCATTTTGTTCTTTTTCTGGGGGGTGGGGGAGAAGCAGCGAAGATTTCCTTGCCATTTTCAGAGAATCCTGGCCTGCAAATAAAAAAAGGAAGGAAGTAATTGTCCTCTCTCTCAAGTTAGTATGGAAGTTGTTCGACTGTTTGACATCCACATCCAATCTAAACCTGACACACAGGCAGGGCTGTAGAGGCGACCAGGGGACAAGCGGGCAGCATGGCTTTGGACCGCACTGGAGGCTGGGCTGGGGCTGATGAGGCTCTTTTACTGGAAAGGGGAATGTGTTGAGAGAAATTGCCTCAGGCCTTGACCTTATCGTAGGTTCCTGTAACAGTACATTCCTACAAGAAGTGCTCCCCTGCCTGCTTGCCCAAGGGCACCTGCAGCTCCTCTGCCCTGGGTGAGCAGCACTGCTCAGGAGGCTTTGTGCTACAGAGGCACCACCATCCTACCTACACGACAGAACTAACCCTACTCTCTGCCTGGGCATATATAAGTACGTGTACGCATGTTCATTCATGCTTTTGGGGGCTGCAGCTTTTCCTAATTAGAAATCTTTCTCCAAGCTGCTGTCATCACTGAGATTGTTTGCTATATAACCCTGAGGGCTCCTTGACCCCAATGCAGTAGACAAGGAGGGATAAGCATGTCTAATTTCACCCTGCCTCCCCAAACTGGGGGAACTGAATGCCACACTAACCCCCACCACTCCAAAACCGTGTGCAGGTTAGCAGCTCTGGGGTTCCAACCAACTCTTCTACCCAAAGCAGAGCCCTCAGTTATTGTTTCAACAGCCTATTGAAAAAACAGTAAAAACTGATGCCTAGATCATGACTGCTATGTATTACCCTCTTCTGTCTTCTTTCTGTTTGCTGTGAAAGCCACGCATTGATAAGAATGACTTTAAATTGAATGCTAGAAGAAAGGTGCTCAGAAACCTCTGCATAGCAGTAAAGGACTCAGCATCAGGACTGAATTCCCAGCCATGTTTTTTTCTTCTCAGTCCTAGCCTTAAAGGTCAGAGAGAGCAGTCACCAGTCCCTCTACACCACAAGGAATTAGCAAATGAATCAAACACACTAGATCTGTCAGTACATATCCTCTGATAATAAAAACACAGCAGCATAGAGAATGCGTAAACCAAAAGGGTAGGTCCTCAACTGAGAGAAGTTGCAGAAGCTAAACCAATTTGCAAACGCTGAAGAAATTACCTCAGCTATTTTTCTACTTGAACAAAACCAGAATAGGTCCCACAGAGTGTCCGTTTCAACTCAGCAGCCACTTTGAGAAAACAGATGATCAGCTGCAGTCCACTAAGAGCTATCAGAACAGAGAGTAAAATGACGTTCCACTCCACCACGTTGGCAGGTTCGGTGCACCGAGACCAAGAAGAGTAATCCGTGAGGTACCTATTAGAGAAACAGTGTGAAGCAGATTGAATGTGGTGGGTGCAATTCAACTTCAATACGCATTATTTCACCTACAATACATAGAAAAAATGTATTGGGCTTCATATGCTTTGAGTTTAGGAGCCAGACTCTAGTCTTTCATTACACCAGCATAACTCCCTCAATGGTCTGTCAAACTCAACTGAGTGAAAGGAATTATTTTCCTCAAATACATCTGCTTCATTAGTTTCCCTGTTAGACATTCAAGTGTTAGAAAGACACTCCCTTTTTTTTTTTTTCTCAAATGGCAGAAGCCAAGTTTAAATTGGGAGTTTCCCTTTTGTTGATTTAATTTCAGTGGTAGGTTAAGTCCAGCTGATATTATTACCATGCAGAGAACATGGACATCCCAAAGCCATCATCCTAACCAGGGTGTGCAGCCTAAACAGCAGAGCTGAAATGTCACCATGTGCAGTTCCCAGTTGTTCTAGAGCCATTCTTTGCATCCTTGAGGATCATAACGTGCACATCCGATGTGCCCTTTTAACTGCGAGACATCCTATAGCCTGGAGGTTAGCTGCAAGAACCTTTGTTAGACCCACTTGTTCAGTGTCAGTTGCTTTTTTTTCTAAACATTCATAACTGAGATGATTTGAGCCAAATCTGCAATGCGTTATGCTGCAGCTGGTCCTTTACATTGAACTCAAACTCTCAATTTTGTACTCCCAAATGGGATGGCAATGCTGGTGACACGTAGCAGAGATTGCAGGATGCACTTCAGTGTTTTAAAATAAAGCTGACTTAAGTCATAGAAGGCCATAGCTTAGGAACTAATTCCTGTTGGATGCTGAAGGAATTTGTTTGTGATCCTCTGACAAATGTGAACCTCAGTGCATTCAAATGCAGCTGGAAGAGCTTGGCATTATATGACTTGAAATATTCAAGTCTTATAAAACTTTGATCTTTTAAAGGGACAATGTAAAATCCTGCGAAAGCAGCCTCAGGTTGCAGATCTGAATCAAACCTTTCATGCCTCTAGGGAGGACGGGACACGGACAACACTTTGTCTGTCTTGCTTAGGTGTTTTTATGAGATAGAGCAGCTGTATGCAAAAGCTAGCAGGGGTCAAAACACAGGCTTCATTGAGCTTTAGGAGTTTAAGAGAAACCTACAGAGTTATTAAATATTAAAATATCATCTATAATTTTTGAACCAAAAACTTGGGGAGCTCAAGAGACTATTCTGAGAAAGTATCCATCTGCACTCACTCTAATCTTAGAATCTTTACTGCACATACGATTGTGATCACCACCAGCTAAAGGACACTTAGCTAGATGCACCTCCAGATCTGATCAGTACAAAGATTCTTACTTGTAAGAAATCTTTCTTGTAAGGAAAGATTTAATCTTTCCTTACAAGGAGGCAAATGCCGTTCTTTGAGGAGTCTTGTGTTAATTAAGAAGTTGAAAAACCTCATTTGTCAATATAGGCCTTGTGTTCAAACTCTGACAGACATTTGTCTGACTATTGTTTTGATGAACAATTTTTTCCAGAAGAGTTACACTGGTGTTTCTTACCCTCCAGCAGTGTCTTTGAAGATATAATCCCATCCACCTGAGGAATTGCAGAAGGGGCCTTGTATCAACCCCAGGCTAAAAATGATGAAACTGTATCCAGAGAAAGCAACTCCAAGCAGGGCGAGCACAATTGAAATGAAACTCTGAAGTAAAGAGAGAAAAATATTACTGGGTGGGGACAGTGTCCGCAGCAAATACAGTCATTCTACCTGCCTAGTTACTTCTTCAGGGTTTAATTTCATATTTGATTGTCCCAAACTTCAATATTCTTAAAGAAAAATACCAGGTAAAGAATAGTAAACATACACATACAAAATAAAGATTAAGACAGAGTTCAAGACAGTTTCACAACTCTCAGTTAAATATTGTTTGGATGTTTTTTTTTTTTTTTTAAACTTGCATTTTTGCAAAATGGTTTCCCAAAATGCTAGAGGAACACAACCACGCATTAAACATGTTTGCATTCCAGATAGTGTATATTGAGTCACTATGGGAAAAAATAACTTCCAAATAATACAAGCAAGGGGATGAAGCTATTTAGCTGGGGCACTTCATTGAAATTCTCAGGCCTTCTACATTCTTATTTTATTTTACAAGGATTTTTAAAAATGTTTTTTCCATCCTGCTTATGCATCAGAGGGAAGGAGCTACACTTTCTGTGACCCTCAACCCAGCCTGGAGCTCTTCTCTGCGAAAGGAAGCAGAAACAGCAGCAGAGAGGGGAAGGATGTGCTGGAGACACGGGAGCAGGAAGGCAGGCAGAACAAACACTAACGAGAGGCACGAAAATAGAAGACAGACTCACCCTGTAGGTTTTGTTGCAGCTCTCACTCTGGCAGCACCGGTAGAACATGCTACCCTCCAGCGCTATTAGAATTACTGCCAACAGAAGGATCTATAAGGAGAGACATTACAGGGTCAGTGGAATGACTGCAGATATTAAGCCAAAGTCTCCTTTGCCTATGGAAGGGAGGGACTGGATCTGTAATGCTCTGTTGGGAGTTTAAAGCTGCTCAGCAGGAAAGCACAATTACTCAAGGCACATCGTGGAACTGGACTGATATTATTAGGCTGTCACTGTCCTTATTTCTCGCATTTGGAAGGGTACGGTGTCTCCCATCACAGCCATGTGTTACTAGCATGGGCACAGCTATACCAGTGACACTGAAAGAATAAAACCAAGCTCACGAGTAAAAGAATCAATACCAACGACAGATAAGATGTTCTATTGATACAACCACATCTGTTCAACAGCTTCTCGCTGACCCAATTACACAGATCGGGGTATCGCCTTCCTTACCAACACAGTTATGCTAGAAAAAGTCAGTCATACAAGCTTTTGGTTAAATTCTCCTGGACTTTTATTTGCTTTCTCTGTCAAGTATCCATACTGTTTTTCTCAGACTACTGGATTATTAAAACCTGATACTAGAATCGTTTCAATAAGTAAGATTTGGACTCCAGAACCACAAGCTGCCACTCAGGGAGGCACTGGCTTGAAAGGGGAAATACGAAAAGGAAATGTTTCTGAAGCACAGCACTATCCTCTCACATGCTGCTGCCCTGTTTGTAACAGGATAATATATACATTTTTAATAAATTGATAATAATCCTAAGGCTAAAAATACTTCAAAAGTATTTGGTACTGTTGCATGTAACTTTTTCCTGAATTTTCAACTCTGCTTTTCTGTTCAAATTCTCTACCTGATAGTTTTTTCCTCTGCTAGAAAAGACTAGGGTATTTTTTCTGCTTTAGGAAGAATACATTATTTCAAAAGGATGTCTCATGTTTTAGTAACTCTCCCAGTTCAGCACCTTCATAAAAACACATTACACAGATGACACCTTTTTAAATGCCGATTGCATGCATGCACTTTTATTACAAAACTGCTTTCTGTCCCTGAGGCTGCTGTTCTTTATGAACATAGTGACAGCATGAGCAGTGGGCAGCTCTGTGTTTATTACCGCAGATGTGCACATTACAAATGTAATGGAGAAAAACCCTACTATGCCAATCACAGCGAGACAGTCTTCTGTACTCAGCCTAACAGCAGTGGCACTTGATGCACTGTGAACTGTATCCAGTCCTCTAAATTCTGGACTGCATACAGCTCTTAAAAACATTGGAACAGTTCTGGGCAGCTTTTTCAGTTTTTGTTTCATTTTGTTTTGGTAAAAGAGCTCTATCGCAACCTTCATAGAGGGTTAAATCAACACAGTGCCTGCCTCCATAATACAAGCATAAATTAAACGTAAACAGAAAGTCAGCAAAAAAAAAAAAACAACCTCAAAACAATCAAACCTGCAAAATCACTTATATGAAATTAAATAGTATACATAGCATGTCATTCAGTATGTCCTTTTTTTTTTTTGAGTTTGATTGAGTTTTTTGGCCTGCAGTGGTTTTGCCAAAGCAATCCATATCCTCTTTGACAGAACAATTACATCGCCTGCACAGTAATCCAGTATTATTTGCAGTAGAATGCGGTTTGTTAAAAAGCCGTAGAGTCAACACTTACCATCACACCTGAGAAACAGATCCCTTCAAAGTACCAGACGTAGTTGGGAAGCTGGTAACTGGCAGCATATGAAGCTTTCCCATTAGGGAAGTATAATAGGATGTTAACAACAATACTCCAAAGTGCAAGAGGTATCAGCAGACAGCTCAAACAGCTTCCACATGCCTCTAAAGCCATCTCTCCAGAAGTTTAGAAGTTTCGCTCTTCTAAGCTGACAAAAGATTACAAGGGTTAAAATACGAAAAGTGGTTTGACCGCCTCAGTTTGATTCAGTCATTTCATATTCACAGGAACTGGGTGACCGGGGTATGATTCCAGAGATGGAGAAGTGCTTAACACTTAGCAGAACAATAGATGAATGTCGCTGTCTAAACTCATTGTCCTCTCTAAGCATATGTCTTTAAGGAGCAGTTTCCCTTCTAAAAGATCCTCCTTTCTGATCTTCCAAATGAAATATGCCTAGAAGTCGGACTCGGGAAGGAACTTCAGCAATCTCATTTCCTAGTGACTGCCTAGAAACGCGCTCCTCCCGAAAACACGATTACGATGCAGATGTGCTGTGACATGAGGCAGGTTATTCGGTCTTAATGACAGCTCAACATTTTTTCTACCTTACAGGGGGAAGGGGGCTGTCAAATGATAAGTATGTCCAGTCTCTGCACAGAAAGCCTCATGCTGCCTCACGCTACAGATAATTAATGCCAGAGCTTGGGAGATAGAACCCTAAGGGTGACCCAACACTTGCTGCTAATGTGGGGCAGCCTCACAGAAACACCACGCTGTCTCAGCCACTTTGCAGAGAGTACAGGAGCCCAAATCACACTGATTAGAAGCTGCCAGGCAGTTTCTTACTCTCACGCTTTAACAAATTACTCTTTTCTGCAGCATTATGTGGCTGACCTGTTTAATGAATTAAATCCTGCTATTTCTCCAGTTGTTCTACTCTGTGCTTACAGCTGAGTATGCATAGCTACGGATCTGACCTAAGTACACGTGACTTCTTGCACAGCACAAAAGGTCTGGCTGTTTTTTGAAATGCCTGCTATTTTGCACTGTGCAAAGCCAAGGCCAGACAGTTTCCCCATTTTCATGTGTCATCATTCCCTAAGCCCTAAGCCACCCCAGTAACACAGAGCCAGAGCTGTTTGAACACTCACAGCACGACCCAAGCCTTCTTCCCATGTTCCTGTGACTCATCAGAAAAGGAACTCAAGAAGGAGCTCTGGGTTTACTCAGTAGGAAAGTTGTAGTCAGAGAACAAAAAAATTAGGGCTCTACCGAAAGCAAGAAAGCTGATTTTAGAAGCAATGATGTCATGGCATATTTTCCTTCTGTTTCCTCATGAGCTGTTTTCGGCTCTGTACAAACGAGGCTTCTCTCATGATCTCATAAAAGCTGTTCAGGCTGCACATTGTAAGTAATTCCTTCCTATTGCTTCAAATGAGATCACCCATTCTCTGCCATGACTCTCCCTTGTTTCCCTCTTCCCTTCTTTTTCTGGGAGGTTTCATTTTGAAGTCCTCAGGCTTTACTCCGAGGATCTTCTCATATTTCTTGTTTTACTGTTAATCGCTACAGACACTTTTTTCAGGCCTTCCTCTAATCAAAATTAGTGGCAAACCTCCCTTTGCAGGCTCACAGGCAAGGACAGAGCCCACATCATCACCACTGTGCCTTACAGAGAAAACAGCTGAATTAAAAGCAGGTACATCGCATCCCCAGGACTGATCTTTTCACTACAAAACTCGGAGATCGTGTAATAGGCTGAGGTTTTTTTTTTTTTCTTCTAAAAGCAAAGGCCAAAATTACTAGCGAGCAGCTTAGTTTATAATCAGATTTGCTGCTACACCCCATAGTAAACTGTTCTGGTTAGAAGAAACTTACTTGGAAAATGACACCCGAAACAGCATTTATTGTGCAGTACATCAGTCTGCATCATGACTTATTTTGTATTTAAATCGAACTCTGCAAATACCAGATCAAGGTGTGCTTTTTACTGGCTCACTATACTGCTAGACAAGGAAGCAGCCATTTTATACGAAGTATTAAGCAAACCTGGCAACCAGTTTCTCAAATATCTCACCAAGTGTTGCAAGAACTGCTTTCCTGTTGCTGTCAATACCCATGAGTTGATGCCAAGCCCGTTACCGAAAAGCCATGTTTACTCTGGATGAGTGATTTCTCGGCTAACTGAAAGGAATTTAACTTAAAGCAACCATTTCTCCATGATGTAACTGATCAAGCTCCCAAATAAAGGAGGCAATAAAGGAATTCAACCTGCCTTTTTTTAAATGACAGCATAACCAGCAAGTAGCAATGCTGTGCGTTAGTGCAGCATGGATCTGAGGTAATGTTTTCATTCTAAACTCTAGCCTAATTACTCTGTCCACTGGAATTTCTAAAATTCTTTTCAGTTCTTTAATTAGTTGTGTGTACCAGAAAGACAAATAATTATATAAGCAAGGCAAAAAAAGAAAAACAGTGTCTGTAAATTGCATGGGCATTATACCCTGTTCCATCAAGACCCTCTTTTCCTCCTCTCACTCTACACTTAATTTAAACTTGAAGATCCTTTTCACATACAAAGCCACCATATGGCATAGCAGCAAGGAATTTGGTGTGTGTATATGCATGTGCACATGTATATTCTCCTCCCTCCCATAGCAGGGCAAGACAGGGATAAATACAACGAGCAGAGACACTATTAAAGACTGCCCTTGGCTACTTCTATGTATTTATATATGAATAAATGGTATTGCAAGAAGCAGATATCCTGAGATTCTAAACACAAACTTTTCCTGCCTGCAAGTTCTTCTGTTGCTGTGGATGTGTGTGCGCAACTTTGTTTTCACAGTTAATTTTTTTTTTTCAAATAAGTATTTGTACTGGGCGGACTTGGCTGAGGACAGCCCAAGATACCCCTCAAGTTTCTAGCTACCTTTAAAGACCACCCTCCTATTTACAAATAGTACTAACTACACACTGACACCCACGGGAAATCCTTTTTCTCCCATTAACAGAAAATAACTTGTCTGTTTTCCAAGACAACATTAACTGATAGATACCAAAACAGAGCAATAATGGTAATCAGCCTCATTTCTTTGAAATAAATGGCATGCCACATTTTGCTTTTCACTTGAAAAGTGCCATTGCCAGTAGCATGCTGACCTTGCCAGCACTGCTGTTGGCAGCGTATCATTCAGATTTACTTCACCTTGTGATAGAACATTTACTGCAATACGCTACAAGCCACACTTCAGAGGTTCTTGCACAGGATCTTAAAATAGTGCCTCCAGGCTGCGTACTGGTGAATTCAAATATTTCGGGTTAATCTATCGCTGCTGACCTGAATTTGCATTATTATTTTCTGAACGCTGCTGTGCCTGGGGGTCTGCTGAGTGAGGTAAAAAACAGGACCCAGCCCCAGGTATTTTTTTTTGTCTCTAGACTCTGACAGGTAACCCTCCTTGGGAGGGCAGCAGAAGGGCCAGAGCTGAGGCTCAGCGGTGTGGGAGCCTCCCTCCGTCCCCTGGAGTGGCCAGAGGCAACGAACTGCTTGCCCAGAGGCAGGACTTGGACTCCCCATACGGAGCTGTATCTGACACAGAGCTGTCCTTGAACCACCCTCGCTGGTGCATAGTTGCCTGGGTCCGCTAACTGTTCTAAACCAAACAGTGAAGCAGTTCCCACTCTGACAGAGCCTGCTGGAGAGGAAAAGTAGGTTATCACCCAACTACTTCATGTCCATGTTCGCATGCCACCACAGTCCTTGACTCCAAGACCAGGAAACCAGCGTTTCAGCATGGGCAGGGAAGGAATCACTGACACCTGCTGGGTATTTTGAATACAAATCTTTATTTGTGAAATACAGGAGTTCAGAAAAATCCTGAAAAGGTGAAGTGGATCTATCTGACCTCAATCATCCACATTTCACCGCTGCTTTTTTTTTTTTTTTGCTCCAGCTGAGTATTCATTTGTATCCAGGCCAGACTAGATTGGGTTTGTCTTCATTACAACATCAGAATGAAAGTGCAACTTTGTTGGGAAAGCAGCATAAAGAGCTGTTGCATCAGCAAAAAGGGGAAAAAAAAAACCCACATAAAAACATCTTTAGTGACGCGTTCAGGCAGTTGCTGAACCGATGTTCATGAGATGAACCGAAGAAATTCAGGGTACATATTGCCTTTACACACAGGCAGGTTAGTGGAAAACCTGCATATGACTCCAACAATAAAGATTGGTCCCAAGTCAGCTAAATTGGTGGTAACAGCACAGTTTGACAACCAATGTGCATTTTAGTACGCATGGCATATTAAAAAAAAAAAAAAACAAACAAAAAAAATCAAAAACAAACCATAGAATACTAAATACACCACACACATGCACCAATGTCAACGCATTATCAGGTTTCTAGCAAGCGTATGCCTGTGGGGAGAACAAAAAGAAAGAAACAGATATTAAGGGGAAGAACGTTAACATTATATCCAACTATAAGAGCTAAAATTAACCTGACCATGTTTAGACAAACCATAGCATGGCTCCTTTGTACTGCAGTTACAGCATGGATGACAGGAGTGAGGAGACAGTAACAGCTTTGAAAGAGCTGCAACATTCAACTATGTCAATTAAAAATGTGAACCACGTTTTTAGCCATAATGTGTGTGTGATATAAAACCACATCTAGTTCATACCTTAACCCATTGCAATTCCAACACTACCACTATGACACTGATTTTAACAACATGCTCAACGTGTTTACCAAGAGGCTAAAGAAATTTGGAGGAAATTCCCCTTCCTCACTCAAAAAAACCCTTCAGATCCATCTGCAGCTTTTTTTACCTATGTACAATTTAATTCCTTGTCTTGTCCTGTTTTCACTAAGCAAGGCCAGGATGCTGCAGTTTTCATTACATCTGGCATATTCTCAACAGTCTATCAGTTGCTGTGAGCAAAATACAAGGCTAAAGCAATACAGTTAGAACAAGCAGCCTCCCATAAGACTGCACCACACTATGCAACAGGGGCTTAGGCCGTGGCAAAGACCACCACCACCACCACGAGATTTGCATTTCAGTTGTTTCATCTACATAGTGCTGATGACCCACATGTGCCATAGAGGGGAAAAAAAGCCTTCCAGGTCCTGTGCAGACTAACTTCCCTGCGACAGCTGAGGAATCAGATGAAAGCATGTGGTCAAACACTACACAAAAACACTGCACACAACAGGGCTATAAAAAAAAGTTGTACACTAAATTGTTGCTTGATTATACCTAAAAAGCAGCTGCTGAGTAAGGCTCCATGGTAGCATCAGTAACAATAGTGTTTCATGTTCATCTGAGAACCATGGTTATAAGGGCAAACGGCTTACCTCCTGATGACTGCAGCACAACCCACAGAATCCTCCAAGAATGCCATTGATGATCTGTATGAAGCACAGAATGAACTCTATTCCTCCCACAATAAGAAGGATGGAAAAGAGGGTGATGTTCCACTGCACGATGTTATAAGGTTCTTGACATACAGACCACTTGTTGTACTCAAACAAGTACCTGCACACAACAATTAGAAGCGTATGAACATTGTGACAGCGTGGGGTGCTTGCCATAAACTAGAACCAGATTATGTCTAGTTTGTAAGTGCATCTAGGATAATCACTGTCAGTGGGAAAAGAAAACGCAGAGGTTTATTCCATGCAAAGTTTGCTCTGTTTAAGAATGTATTGAACTATCAACCGCATATCTTTGTTAAGTCTTAATTATATATTTATTTTTTAAATCAATATCTAAACTGTAAAACCACAGAGGTTTTCAGGACTTTTGTAAAGGGTGCAATTACTGATTTGTAGCAAATGGGTCACTTCCTCTCTTGTGCTGCTGTCTTTGGCCCCTCACATGCCTGCTCTGGAAGAGCCAAACACAGAAGAACTGTAGAGGGGTACTGCAGTATTCCAGCTGCTGCTCCTCACCCACATCTTCAGAACATCAGCACTCATGGGCCTTCAGCAAGGACCGACCTCTGCTCTTATATATTCACTCATGGTTGGAGGAGTCGGGGGAAGGAATTCCACCCCTCTTGGGAGGGATGTAGCGGAAATATAAAATTCAAATTCTGCTGCAAAGGATCTTTATGTGGCCTCTTGGTACTCAAACTGTCTCTGATCTGGCATCAGCCATAAACTGTTACTAGAAACAACCTCAAGGTTGCCAGCCATACAGACACTGTAAAAGTATGTCACAATCCAACCCAAATCCTCTTCCAGCCTACAGGATTTGTGGGGATTAATGAGGAATAGCAGACAACTCAGCTACACAAGCTTGGTTTGCTGGAGAAGCCTAATTAGGGATAATTAAGAGATTCTGGCCCTCCCCGCCCTGCATTGTGCAAAGATTCTTATAAACCTTTTCTAGTTTCATTGACAGAGTCTATGCCACTGTTAATAATGAAGGTATTATGCCAGTTTGCACTGACACGAAGCAACTTCAGAAGAAAGCCTCACAAAACAGATTCTTACACAAATGATAAGACAAATTTCATAACAACCACTTGTAAATCACTCAAAGTCCTAAAACTTTATACTTTGTGCTAGAGAGGTTCATGGACAGGAACAGCATGTGGTATGTAGATATTATTACCTATATGTATGTTCAGATCCCTATTTGTAGGACAGAGGATTTATATTGCTTTGATTTTAAACTATAGCAGCACGAGTAACCGATGCCATCTGTTTAGTTCTTATTGAGTAAAAAGCATAAACTTATGAATGGATCTTGTTATCTGGTTAGTGAATACTGCTGAAAGGTACCGGAAAAAAGATCACGTGTACATGGGGGAAGTTATAACATCCTCATGAACAGACAAACTTACCCTCCAGAATTGAAAGGATAGACCCAGTTTCTTCCTACGTGAGTCAAACAATAAGGTCCATGAGACAAGCCAAGTGCTGAAATGATTATGCAGTATCCAGAGCCAAGCATCCCAACAAAGGCTGCCAGAACTGAGGACAGAATCTGCACAGGAAACACAGACACGAACGTTCAAGACAGCCGTCATCTTGCCTTTGGGATTATCTGGGGCTGGAGCATGAAGGCTCACTTACCGAACACCTTTTCCCACAGCTCCCACGGCCAAAGCACCCACAGCAGTCATCGTTGTGAAGCCCAATGAATACTGCAGCTGGAATGAGTACCTAGGCACAGAGCAAACAAAACACATGGCTCTGTTTTGTTGCACAGACAGCAGAGATAAAAGACAGTCCTCGCATTCATTTGTATCGCTTCTTGGCAGGGGAGCGGGAGGCAGCCTGTACAGATTATTCAGTTTTACTCTTATTTAACATAGTAGGCATCTCGCTACTGATACCAGTAGCACCAACACCAGGACAGGTATACTTCTATTTCCGCTTTGTGTATACACAGCACTTAAGCACATAAAGAGTCTGTCGATAAAGAGCCTGCTGCAGTATTACTGCAATTTAAAGTACTTCAACTTTAAGAGGTTGTGGTCACATTAAAGGCTGTATCCTGCAAATAAAATGCTTCGCAAAAAATAAAATAATGCATTCACTTTTTTGCCAAATGAGGACTACAAGATAAGTCTCTCATAATTATTTTGTTAAGAAAACAATTGCTGCCAAGATACTGGTTACTGAAGAATAGTCATCACTGCCTGTGTGAAACCGGTAGAGTAGAAAGCCTAGGAATAGTTTGCCCAATTCAGGAAAACATCTCATTACAGACATCTAGCTTTTTCTAAGTTTTCACAAACAGTTTCCTGTGACAGAAATGCAAAGTAATAAAGCAGAAGCTATCTATAAGAAAAATAAGTTATCCATAATCCAGAGCTTTTAGCATAAAATCAAGAAGGGACAGAGTTGCTTAAGCAGAGTATCCTCCCCACCAGCTCTAACAGGACTTAATAATAGATTGTACTTATAAAGACTCTACAGTCAGGAGTAGTTGGAAAACCGTAAAGAAAGAGCACAGTGTTACTGCAAAGACTTACTTAAGACCCTATAATAAAGACTATCCAGTTGAACAGTCACATACTTATCAGCCCTTACGCAAACCCATTGCTGAGCCCCAGTGCTGCAGGTCCAGCAGAGGCTGTACAAGTGTGTTCAAGGAGCAGTTCCATCAGTTTCATTCGTACTACTCTGGGCTTTACACACAGTCTTTGCAAATCCCAGTCTAGGTTCCAATGGGGCTGTGACACAGCTGTAAGCACCTCTCACAAGACAGAGCACCTTATCATGCAATTGTTTTCAACCTGTGATTTCAGATACCTTGAGGTCTGTAGCCTATTTCTAAGAGGGCTTTTAAAAGTGAATGAAAAAGGAAGCCTGGAGTCAGGGAACATAAATATGCTACAATGCAGTCCACAAAATCGAAAAGGTAGAAAATAATAGCTTCAGATTAACAATGAACACACTCAATTCTTCATCCTTTGCTGTTACTCAAATGCAAAGCTTTGATAGCTGCCACTGAATTCCTCTGAATAAAGAGCTAAGGCAGAGGAACAACTTTTGACATCTCAGATAATAGGAATTAAGGAATTGTTACTAAATGCTAGTTATCCAGGGACGTTTAAAAGTAGAATAGTTCAATAATATAACAAAAATGTAACAATATAAATGGTTTAACCCTTAATGCAAACCATGACCTGAGAGGCTTCGTTCCAGTTTTGCATTTGGACTCTGTGACCTAGACCCTCCCGGTCCAACAATCGGACCGGAACCTAACAGCCCTATGATTTTCTCAGCTCTAAAGTGATGTAATGTTGTAGATAAGATAACCAATAGTAAGTAATAATACCTGTGGGGTAATATAGCTAATTTATTTTGATAAAACTCCAGAGGTTCCTGCTGCCAAGATATCAATAAATTAATGTAACTGGTAAAGAAACAGTAATACCAAGCAGCTCCACAATAAACTTGAAAGAAACCAGTAGCTTGTTACTTACCAAAATGCCTCCACCTACAATGCCATGAAGGCACTCCACATATTTGCTGAGATGATGCTCTGAAGCAAATCTTGTTTCGCCATTGGGAAAATAAAGTAAAATATTGGCCACGATGCTGAGCAGGGCAAGGAAGAGCAACTTATAGCCAATACATCTAGCACGCCTCGCAAAACACATGTCCTCAGCTTTACAAATTCTTCTTTCACTAGTTCAATCCAACCTCTCTCATACCTGTCCACACCTAAAAGAAGATCAGCCTTTATTCTCACCTCCTTAAATACTCAGGGTTACCTAGCTACCTGGATGACGTTTACACCTCTTCATAACGACCATTCCCAATTGCAGAGCGAGGGAACAGGGATGGCAGAACGCCACCACCCTTTCTAAATGCAATTAATTGTTGTCAAATCCAATGCAATCAAGGAAATACTGAATACTCAGTAATTTCGCTGTAATACATGATGCTTGGAATGATGACCTGTGAACGTGTTTAGACATGAACAACAGCCTCAAACCACAACACAAGTTCTGGTAGGAACTGAAGGAAAAAAAGTTTTGTTTTCTTTGTTAGGAGCAGCTTTGACTTTTAGGTTTATAGACTGATTCAGAACAACCTGAAGCCAGGGAAAGACTCATCTGCCTTCAATAGTACTGAGTCAGAGTTTTGGGTATAAGTAGAGTAAGGTCTACAGCAATGAGGAGTATGTAGAGCAAAGCACATTGCTTTGCTATTCTGTTGATGGAATAAGAGCGAGGTTGGAAAACAAATAAAATGGAGAGGTTCTAAGGAGTGTCCTTGTTCTTGCCAAATTCAGACAAGCTGAATTTAGATTAACAGCCATTTTTTAAAGCTAAACCAAACCAACACTGGTGAAAAATACAGTTTCAAAAAGAAGATTATAAAATACTGTCCTTACACTGAAATCACATATATAGAAACACACAAAAAAAGAAATATTGCAGAGAGAAATGTATTATATCAAGGGTTTCTAAACTGTGTAACATGTACCAGTAAGATTAATTTGAATAGTAAATGCAGATACAAAGTGACCTGGAAAAATTAAGATCTAGCCTTCTCTCTTTTCCCTCATGCAAATTTTGCTAAAATAGCCAAAAATCTTCCTTCTTCACATAGATACAGCTCAACAGAGAGGCACAAGCTGCCATGCCCACTACTGTCACATGATGAAGATAACTAAGAAATGCACAGGCCCAGACTAGTTTTGGGAGGTGCTGCTGCTGCCATCACCATAACACAATGTAATTCCCATTGTAAAAACAGCAGCTAGACAAACCGAGTTTGGGAATGTACAGGATATTAGAAGACTGCAGTGAGACTTCTCCAGTTATTTCGAGGGAAAAGTACTTATTTGTTTTTTGGTTTTTTTTTTTTGTTTGTTTGTTTTTTTCCTTTGGGGGGGCATGTATTTCATTTTTTTTTAACAGCTAAATAACACCGTAAACAGAAGTCCAAATCAAATCCATGGTATTTTTGCAAGTGATGTGAGTGAGCAACACTGAAGCTGAGAGAGAGATATCAAAAAGAAAGGGGGGTGGGGATGGGGGTGGAAAGAGAGCAGTCCTGTGCAGCTGTGGCTTTGTGATGTAACTTCTCCGGGTATTGTAGCTCTTGACCTTGGAGACTTCCTTCATTATGAGAAATATCCTCCAATTGTAGAAACATAGGCTTACCATTATTGTGCACTTCACCTCTGATGACTAACTCAAGCATAAACATCATCCTGCAAGTTTCCTCTGCAGAAGAAGAGGGCTGCTCAACTGAAAACTCCCTTCATTGTGTTATGCTAAAAACACCAAACCACTCCCCCACAAAACACCACATAACACACTGCTCCACCACCAACAACCATGACACCATACATATCGCCACTGGGAAGTGGATTTAAAATCTGTTCTCTTTATAACCTCTATAATTGTTTTCTAAACACTTGACTTGAAATAAAATCTCACATAATCAAGAACTGTATATAAAATCAATTCTGTACATTATCAAGCATGCAGGGCATTGCATGGGCATCGCAGCCTGCAGTTACTACCAAATATCCACCCCAAAGAACACAACAGTAGTTCAGATCATTCTCCCATATAATCATATAGGCTACAAAAACCTTGAGCTTCTTTCCTTCTCATCTCTGATTGCTTCATAAATCCTAATTTTACTGCTTGGCAAAGCAAGCAGTGGAACACATCATGGGCATGTGGAGTTTGAAATGATGAAAGTAACCAAATACGAGCTTCTCATCAACCTGAGGAACAGCAGGACCCAAACTGGAACACAGGACATACTGTAGGACCATGAGACGGCAGAGTGTGCTCTAGTATAAACAAAACCAGAATGGGGTTTTGAGTCTTTTATACAAGAACCGCAGAGTTTGCACTTAAAGGGGTAAGAGAATTGCTTACTTACAGGTGCTTCCCTACGGCCTATGGGAAACTCCACTTCTCTCTCACAGGACTATTCCTGTAGCTCTGATGCCTGTCCTGGACAAAGAACACGTACTATAAGGCAATCAATTACCCAGTGTTATTAATGACAATAAAAGTCCATTTTTAGGCTAAAGCCTAACTTTAGACTGTAGGTCTAGTCCTCAGCTGTGGCTGAGAAGCACTTACTGCAGTGTGGTACAGGAAGGACAAGACAATCAGTGAAGCAGTTTTGATAGCACACTCGAAGGTCCAGCAGGTAGCACCATTGTGAAAGACTTCCATACCCTCTCCTGGCAGAAGGGGCTGGTTTGTAAACAATTGCAGCAACCGGCTTGTATCCCCACATCATCAATTCTGCAGGATAAAAGTTGCCAGCAGAACAGTGCTACATGGAGCAGGTCATTGGCCTTTCACGCCAGAGGAGTGGCTAAAGTTAGGTGCTTGTCCAATTAGTGAGGTATCTAATACCAAGCCTAATTTCACATGGGGTCCAAGGATCCACCAGCCCCTCTATAAAACAAAAAATCCCCCATCAATAGTCATTGTTGCTTTGGCTCTTCTATTGCAGCAGGACAGAAGTCTGCTTCTTTCACAAAATAAAGATGTTAGACTAGCGTTTCCTGATGCCAAAAAGCGGGCATTTCTCCTATAAAGGTGAAAGACTTCAACTACCACCACAACTAGCACCTCCACCCTAAGCCAGATTCCCAAAGTGATTCATCATAATCAACAGAAGAAACTGATTGCAACAGCAAAGAAAAGTGCCGTACAAAAGAGATCTCTGGACTCCACCAACATATTTTAATGCCCACAGTAATCCTGGAAACACCCATATCCCTCTACTAAAGAGGAAATGAAGGGGCTTGGAAGGAAAGGATATCTGCCAAATAAATGCAGACCCAGACCCGTCGTGTCAGAGTCTCCATGCTGTCAAGAGCAGGATCACGCAGAAAAGGCTCAGTTTCCCTGACTGGACATGCTACCGTATTTGAACTTGTTGTACATGTGTGCTGTAAGGCTCCTGTGCTCTGAGGATGCCACAGAACCCTCTTTCCTTAGCTCTCTGGTGCACGGTCAGAAGGTCAGACAGTCTGGCTGCTATTCCCTTCCCGGAAATGAGATTTTTATAGCTCAGCTATCCCAAATCCCCAGTGTTAGTCTTGCTAATCCTACCTAAACTGAACATTGCTCTTTTTTTTTTTTTACTATTTTAGCACCTAAAGAGTTCTCATTCCTTATAACCAGACAACGGATAAAATATTTGCAATAAATATTTCTGCTTATCTTTGCTCAGAAAACACTGGTGGCAATCTCCTGTTTTAAATTAAAGAGGCCAGAAAGATGGAAAGATAGATGAGGCTTTACTGAAAAGCATCACGTCTTTCTTCCCCAGAGTTTCTTCTACCACTCCAAAAAGTCAGTCCTACTGCTTTACACTGCCTTACAGCTACCTCTAGACATGGTTTGCTAAAAGACACAATAGTGATCAAGAGACACAGCTGAAACAGACACATGACAAACGTCCTCCAATTACCTTGAAAACAATCTAAAGGAAAAAAAAAAACAAACAACAAAAAGCCTTGAAGCAATAAATTTTTTTTACATTATGAAATTGGGTCAGATGTGAATCAAGGGGGCTTTACTAATATCATTGCCATTTAGACACCACACACTACAACTTCTACCAAAGAGTTTCTCATTCTAACTTTTCTTGCAAAACTCCTGGTCCCACCCACCACCCGCAAAAGGTTAATGGGAGGGAAGTACTTCTTGTGGCATCACTGGCAGGGTGTGGTAACGGCGTGACATCTGTAGACACGGCCTGGGAAATAATAGGATGGGCTGTACAGCTGCGTTTGGAAAATCTGGGCAACACAATGCGTATGTATCGACGCAGGGTATGAACTCACACTTGTGTTCCCTTCTAAGCTGTTCTCATTTGTTCTTCTCTCACCGTTTAGCAGGGTACTGCTCATGGAGGCAAATAATAGCTCAGACAACTGCTGGGAGTATGTGATGAATGTGCAGTCACCTGTTAGCTGAACGAAGGGACGCCTCTCGGCCAGCTGCTCAGACAGAGCTTCCAGTCACCTTAGGAACACCCATGACTTCCATTCAGTCAAATAGACCAACACCTGTCCATGCTACCATCCATTTCTCAATGTCCAAGTGTTGAGACATTGCTCAGTGCTCATCTTTGTGGCACCATCCACAAAAACAATACGATGCATCTACAATAGTCCTCAGGCACATCACCTCACCAGGGCACATCAACCAGCAAACTCCACCTGGACAGTCACAAGAGGAAACTACTCCCTTGAAGTCCTTGGTGTCTATGGTCTCCTGGCCGCAGCCAGAAGAAAGTTTCCACATTACTTTTATTAATTACACGACAGGCCTTCGGATGGAGTAATGAGCTACTTCTGAGGAGCAGCAACCATCTGTTGCCATCAGACAGGTCATTGAACATGAAATCAATCACTTCTTACACAGCTGTAACACACATGCATAGTCTCACTTGCTATGTCTGCCAATACTTTGAGACAGAAACTGATCTGAACCACAGAAGAAGTCAGCTTGAATTGAGCGATCACACTTTTATGCAACAACATATACAATGTTGACACATATAGAGAAGATTTAATGTATTAATAATAGTGCTGACCCAAGGAGGAGTCAGCAATGATGCAACAAAAGTAGTTTTGACACTTAATCAACCAGCTTGGAGATTCAAAAGCTTACAGTCAGGGCAGAGCTGCCACTAAATGAGTGTATAGAAATTCTCTCTAAAGAAAAGCCCATAAACCTTACTTAAGAACAACTATTATTGACCCTAGACTGGCAACACTGCTGTAAGGTCATTCCACAATCAAATAAACCACTTCAAAAAACTGTTTTCTGGTGACATAAAAACCATGATGTAGCCTGCATTCATTACTGCTTGCAACAGTGTTATTATGATAAAAGTAGGACATAAGACAAATTCTATTTCTGCCACAGCCTGTGTGGCAGAAACCTTGGCCATGCAAAATGACCAACAAAAGCTTGTTTCCCTTGGACCATAGTATTTACACACAGGTTTGCATTCTGTATTTCTAGCCTATCCCTAAAATTGTGGTAAATGGCAGGAGAACATGGAACAAAACAATACCATGATTGTGTCTTTGGCTCCTGTGGTACCGAAGTCAATCATTAAACATCTTTGTGTTTCCCGTACAGTGATCCTCTGAGTAGTTTTCTACTTACCTCTAATCTAGCAAAACAAAGATTTCCTCTATCATACCATATATTTTAGATCTGTAGGCTAAAGAAAAAGGAAATAAAAAAGAAAAGCAACAAATTTAATTGCCCATTTTGTTTCATGAGCATATGGTTCATTAAGTCTTGTCTCTGGGGTTAGCCATTGGTAAGTTTATGCCAGTTAAAAACTTTAAAAATTATTTGTGCTGAATGATCCCACTACTACTGCTTGGCTCGAAACAGTCTATGTATTGATTCCATAGCAGTAAAATGTGAAATTTAGTGTTTAAAATTAATATGTCTTTCATGTTGTCGCGACTGATATTGCAGCATGCTTGGAAGACAAAAAGTCCCAAGATTTCCACCAGCTCCCTCTAGTGATAACAGGCTATGAGCAGACAGGCTATGAGCAGAAAGGCTCTGTCGTGTCCACTGGCCCCAGTGACCTATGGCTCTCAAATCTTCTACAACAGCTCATGAAATACCATCTTCAAGCAATAGACCACATCTGCCTTCTGCATAAGATGACAATGCTCAGTAACAACAGCTACTGATGGCCCAGGAGTCGGGCACAACTCACTCTGCAGTAATAGGAACTGAACTGAGGCATCCTCTCCAGAGTCACATCCTGACAGCCTCAGTAGCACTGGGCTTTGGGTCAGGTGCTAGTTGCAAGAGAGAGCTCTTCCAGGAAGAGCACTACCATATAGTAAGTTAAAAAAGGAAGTAAACCAACTTTCTTCTTTTATAGATCTTCACGGCAGACAAGTAGGCCCACCCTTTTCTCTCCACAAGCACAAAGGAAACAATAGAAAAATACTGGAAGTTTCCTCTAAAAGTGAGGACAAAAAACCCGACCCCAACAAAAACCCAATCACAGCCTTTCCCTTGCATCTGAGGTGAGTCAGGTGACACTTCCTCCAAAAAGGCAGGCACTGTCTTTGGGGAAACTGCAGCCATGTCAACAATACTGGAGAGGAGAAGGCCCCAGGGCGACCTTCCAGTCCCTAAAGGGAGGAACTAGATGGTCTTTAAGGTCCCTTCCAACCCAAAACATTGTAGGATTCTACAATTCAATAGCACTTGCCTATCAGGCAAAACACCTTGGGGTTTTTTTTGTGTTACTCTCCAACACCTAAGATTTTGATCAATTACATTCTGCCCTAAGCTGAAGTCATAGGGCTTACTAATTGAGCGCTACTCAATTATACAAAAGGCTGAAAGAAAATTAAAATGTGTCCTGTGGAACCATTACAATTACAAAGCCGTTACATAGGTATTCATACACAGACTAAATGGGTTGCTGATTAATTCAGCCGATGATTAATGTGCAATGAATGTAAAAAGATTATCACAACAGGAATGAGTTTCCACGCCACCTCATAGCAAATACATTTTATTTCAGATTATGTGCTAAGCAAGCAAAATATTCATTCACCAACATGCCCGAGAACAGCAGGCAAGTACAGTAAAACACCCCCACTTCTCTGCTCTGTACAGGTAATGCTGAGAAGTGCTGGTTACATGGTCCCCAGTTACTTCCGCTACTGTCTGCACTACAACTGGAAACTCCTGGCCTAACTGTTTATTTTTCAAGCATTAAGCTAAGATTGTACCTCTCTTGGAAGCATTCAAGCAAAGCCAGACTGCAGCTAAGGCTTGTTGAGGATCCATGCCAAACTCCAACACAGTTAGTAGCACCTTTAAAAAGAGTAAGAAAAGTTCTATAACGGGGTGGAGGGTATATATAAAATACAACAAACCTCACAAAACATTTTCTGACGCTTCATAGGAACACTGCTGTTTTCCACATAATCTACCTTTGTGGAAATTATTTTAAATTCAAATTTGGAGGCCTGATTTTTTTTTCTTGTAGAAGTTTAATGCAGACATCTGATTGGCAGCAGAGTCAAGGGCTGGAAACAGAGGCTGAAGAAGCAGAAATTTGCTTGTGTGTCCTATATTGTCCTATTCTTCAGCCTTCATGTTCTATTGACAACATCTCTAGTCTCTACAGGAAAGGCAAGTGCTCATTATGACACAACAAAAGCTGTAAAAGAAAAGGGTGTTCCTGCAGCCCTTTACAGCATCACAAAGGGAGGGAAACAGGAAGAGGATTACTGTAGTGAACAAAACAGATGTACAAAAAGCAGACTAAGCTTAACCCAACTCTTCACCAGATCTGCTTCAGCTACTTTTTCTTTTTTTTTTTAAAAAGTGACCAACAGGCATACTAAAGTAAAGAAGATGTGCAACATCTAAGGAAAGCACAAAAACAGTGACAGAAGTGGTTACAGACTCCGTTTGGCAGTCTGAGGAAGCAAAACAGTTCTTCAGACAGCTCCGGCTCGTCATCCTCTCCTACTTCTCACTTACGCTTTCTATTTATCACTAGCACATTCCGCAGCGGTTACCAAACAGAATAAAACCATGCACAGATCATTGGAAAGGACTTTCCTCCTAAGATTTCCCTTTGGGAAAGATTTTCCCTTTGGGGAAATCTTATACCTCTGAATGTTAAATTTGCTTTCATGAGTATTTTGCAAGTTTTTTGTAGCATTTGCCAATCAAGAGACTGAGCGTCTCTTTTTTAAGATCAGAAAATAAGTAAATACACCCTCAAATACAGGTCAGTGGACTAAGTGATAATCCACAAAGATCAAGGAAGGAGGGTTTGGTGTGACCGCAGGTTTCTACATCCTGCCTGAAGAGTTGAAACACTCTCCAGAGCAAAGAGCAGCAAAGCCTTCTGTCTGCAAGTACACCACCAAAAAGCAAGTGTTACCTGCACCGTCCTTGTGGCTGCATGGCTTCTCCCATCACCCTGAAGGAGGATGGGAGCTCCTCACTGTCTGCACTGTGGCAAGGGTGGGACTGATAGTGCCATATGGATGTTTCCCTGGCATAAGGAATTTTCAGTGGCCCATAGAGGGTTACCTCCCCTGCTCTGAAAAAGCGTAAACATAATATACCTTAGATAAGCAAACTGATGAGATTGGTTATATTTGACAAGGTTGATGAAAGAACACCCAACTTACAGTAATGGTGCACGGCAGCCGGCAAGGCTGACTGATCAGCTAAGCCAGCGACTGTAATGTTGGAGGTGGTACAGAGACCCTGACTGTACTGAGAAGTGGGTAGGATTGGTGGCAGCAGCCAGCAAAACAGTCACTGGAGGATTCTTAGCATACACACCAGTAGATACCGATGGTGAAAAGGGGACTATCAAGGCAGACATGCCCACAACTAACTATGGCCACTTGTATTGCTGAAGGAGTCTATTTCCAGCTGCATGTCTGTCAAAATCAGAAGGAAAAAGAAACCCCAGCAAACAAAGTCATGCTTATAGTATTTCTAAAGTTAGATGATTTCTTCAGAGCAACATGTAGAGCAAACACCTATATAAAATACAGATGTGGCCACCATAAAGTAACTGATGCTGAAATATCTAAACTTCACATCATATGCTGTCATTGTTGGCCTTGTAACAGTAATGTACACTTTCAACTGAAGATGGAAGGGGAAAACAGTGAGAAGCAAATGGCCCAAACGAGGGATTTCTGTAGGATATATATTGCCATTTTAACACCTGTGAAATGTTTGGGAGTGGAGTGGCCAGCCAGTCTGCTCCGCACAGCGAGCATCAGGAATGCACCAGCCCTCCCACATACCCGCGTGCTGCTGGTTTAAGCTGGCCACTTGCAGCCAATTGCAGTGCTATTGAAATGTGCATTCAGGAGTTCATTTCTTGCAGCTGCTGCCTGAGTTCGGACATACGGACAGAAAAATCTCTCGTCAGTGAGTGTGACAACTGCTGCCCCCACACAACGCGACAGATCCATGCCAAGGAAGCATTATGCGCACTGGAATCTACGTACCTCAACTTTAGTTCAGTAATCAGGACTCCTCTTGAACATTTTTTGATCTGGTGAGGAAGCTACAATTCTAACAATCCAATAAGCCTAGAGGAATTCTTTACGGTTGTTACTTTCAGTCTCCCAATCTGGATAGCTCTGCCTCTCTTTTACCTGCCACAGGCTACCAACGTAGACACATGGATAGAATCCGGCTTGCAAGCTGCTGAATGAACTGCCTCAAGTTCTCCTCAATCCTATAATAAAACATGAGTTACAGATGTGTAGCACCTGTAATTTCTTTAGCTAAGTCACAAGTTACATTTTTCATAGAGAATCAAAAGCTGACACTGTCTTCTGTTCCTTCTCAAAATTACACAACGTGTTACAGACAACATAATGCTATAATGAAGTTTCCTGCAACTGGATAGTAGGCATACACGCAAACATCCTTGTGGACTGCTCTCCTATATGCTTTCTCATACATAACATCAGCCACATCATATTTGTCGAGAGGTGAAGGCAACTTCAGCTATTTAAAAAACCCCAAATATTTAGTACTACTTATACTATTTAGCTCTCCTTGTGGAGTTAAAAAAATTGGAGGCCTGATTCAAATAGCATTAAGTATCCCAAATGCAGATGTGAATATTTGCGATGAGTAAATATCAGAGTTTACGTATTACCTATACATTTTTGTTTAAACTGTGCACAAATTCTTTGGAAAATAAGAACCACTGTATGGCCTACAAGATACGATGGCTTTTACAAGTATCAATAGGAATTAGCCAGCAAACAGACAAATATAGATAACTATGTATTGCCGTTTTCCTTTTGGCAGGAAGTAATTATCTTTACAAGTTTTTTCATAGAATAAGGCCAATTAATTCAGTTAAAATGACACTGATGCAAACAAAAATGCCTGAACAGTACATTGCTAAGTAATGTACACAAATAGATACTACCAAAATTTATCATTAGTAACTCAGTCTTGATATTTCAGGATTCTGAATGAAGAACTTCTGCCAAGGCACAATTTGGATTTTTTTTTCCCCCTCAAGTACAAAGTTTATCAACTTACTGTCTATTCCCAACCTATATATTACTATTGATCTTTAACAATGATTAAATTTCTGCTGCATTTAATATTTAAATGCAGTAATTTATGCTGCATTTCATATTTAAAAATAAACCCTACTGTTAATTATATTTGATGAAAAGAGAATCATACAACCTGCTATGCTTAAACTCTCCAGGCCACCTCTTTAGATGTATAAAAGGGGAGCAAAGAAGGAAAGAAGAGGGGACGAAATATATATATAGCAACAGAATTCTTCCACGATGATTAGCACTGAAACCGAATGAGACAAGAATTTCTCCATAGCAAAAAATAAGTAACAGAGCAAATCTGACTCCCATGTGGGTGCTTAACTGGTGCAAAGACTATAAAACAGTGATCCAAGAAACTTAAGACATTTCTACTTTTCTCTCAAAATAAAATTAAGATCTAGAATTTACCAGCAAACCTTGCAAAGAACTTCCTTAACATTGTAAATTATGTTTGCAAAGAACACAGAAAAGTTATCACCATCGTTTACACACGAGCTCTATACATATGGGTTACACAGTTGTCAGGGCGATAGAACCTTGCACTGCTAAAGGAGTCAATTTTAAGTATCTCAAAAGTCATGGAAGACATTTCCATCTTTCTTTGCTTTAAATCAAAAAAGCTCAACTATGGCCACAGCACCCCAAATGTAACTGCACCAACACTGTGTTTGAGTAGTTCTGGACAGACACAACGCTGACCTGCTGGGGCTAGTGAAGGCGTGACAACCTGGCCTCCTGGACACAGCCACCAAACACATTCATCAGTCCTCTACTGGAATCTCC
Source organism: Arenaria interpres (assembly GCA_013399435.1). NCBI lineage: Eukaryota > Metazoa > Chordata > Aves > Charadriiformes > Scolopacidae > Arenaria > Arenaria interpres. The sequence continues at coordinate 139,386 of VXAK01008758.1, read as the reverse complement.
TATCTGCTACTCAGAACCAGAATACAGGCAGAAGAGGCTGGAGCTCCACCCCTGTTCTCCTGCTGCACAAAGGCGGCCTTGTGTGAAACAAAAATCAGTTCCTTCAGTCAGACAGAGCTTAACAAGAACAGGAAATATGTATTTATTTTTTTTTAAATCTGAAAATTAACAATCCTATCACTCAGAACAGTACAGTTTGGACCCTGATCACCTTCTCAAAGAGTCTTCACACATACTAGAACATGGTATACTGGGAAATATTTTCTCACTGGTAGCACAAATCCTCAGCCGTCTAGAACTAGTCCTTTGACCAAAGCCCATGCACTTGCACTTGGGGGAAAAGCAGGCATTGCCTTGAGGATCCACCACAGTGAAGTAAACTGTCTCAGTTCTAACAGCAAGACGTTTTCAGAACTGGCTTCTTAGTATTTGACATGCAGAAAATAATCCAGTTTAGCATACAAAAATTCTGGCTCAGTTAAAAATAAACCACTGTATGCCTATAATACATATTCATCCGTCTTTTGACCTGTCCTACTGGACCCAGGGGATATGTTCATACAGGGAAACAACAAAAATGTGATCCTAATCCATACTTGCTTTATTAAAGCAAAGGGCTGGATTAGTCTAGACTCTTTGCACTAGTACAGAGCTGGAGGAAATTCAAGGAGAGTAACTCCAAATTGGTAGTATAAACCATGATCTGAAATAAACCAGACACACCAGGTTTCAGACAGACACTTGAAAATTACGTACATTATCATATGAAAGACAAAGTACTGGATGGTGCTAAAGTCCTCGTATAGCCACGTAATGCCTATATCAATAAGGCATTTCAACTTTATAACTAATATTTGGTTAAGTTCAAACACAATCCTACCAATAAACTAAAGTAAACATACCTATCTAAAGTACACAAAAACAGACTAACACAGCCTGGTACTTAAACACATATGAATTTCTACCTGTGTGTGAGTAATCACTGAAATTGCAGGAGTTTCTTGATTTTCCTTCAGTAAGTCTGGCATTGTACAAAACAAGAAGATGACTTTTAGCTACAAGATCTTACTGAGCAGGGACCTTACTGAATTTGTCCAGACTGCAGACCACATCAGCCTCCAATATTTCATTTCTGCCTTTCAAACATACTAATGAAACAAAAATCATTAAACAGCAAGAATAGTGCTAGAGGCCAGCTGGCGGGGAAGCACAACCACGTGGAGTGTGTTTGGAGAGCTTTACCGCCCTCTTCACCTCCCCCTGGGTTCACCTTCCACTTTCTGCTCCACACGTTGGGGCAGTTCTCACCACCCTGAACTCCCAGCTGGGGCTAAACGTTTCCCACAGAAAGCAGCAGAGCTCTTAGAGCTACAGGAATCTTTGACTGATGGTAAGTCTCCTCCTCTCCTCTGCCTAAGGGAGAGATGTTGCTGATACTGCATTCATTGCCCCTCTGTGACAGAAAACAGTTGTGAAGAGGCACAGACACCTACAGATAAACAAAGATTTAACGACTCTGGGGTGTGCTATAGCATCTGTGCAAATCTCTGATCATTCCGACCAAGATTTAAAGTTCGAGCCCAAATTTTTCCTCCTCCTTTTCTGTTCCCTGACTATCCAAACAAAAAATTTTTAGTGTTATTCTTAGGCAAGAGGAAAATATCATGTAGTCATTATGGGATAATTTTTGAAATTGAACATCTTAAAGCATTTTGTTTAAAAATAGGGTAACACATTAATGGACCTCTTGCATTTCTATACTTTTTAGTTTATTTAAAATCTACAGACTTAATGTTTCTAGTAAGCCCTTGCTGCAATTTATCAATTGTTATTTGATCTTTTTCTACTGCCTTTCATTTTTTTGAAATATATACCTGGACTAGTGTCATAAAAACAAACAATTTTTGAGCCAAATTATTTAGCAGAAACAGACATACTCCAAACTAAATAATTCTGAAGGAAGTCGTATGACCATCATATGTACAGAAGGAGATTAAAGCGTCCAGTAACGGAGCTCCTCCTCATACTACAGAGTGTACTTGCACGCCTAATCCATACATGCAAGGGAAGAGAAAATACTTTTTAAAGTTAATCAGTTGAGAATGCTCCTTAGCGTAGGATCTGGACGGGCTTTTTCCTAGGTAACCAGAACTTTGTCAGGGTCAGCACAGACTGAGAACGCACCAGTGAAGTTGCTTTTCATGCCCTCAGCCAGACCATGCAGAGACTCAGCTGTGTTATGACCCGTGTTTGAAAGCAGGAACAACAAAAGTATAAATACATGAGATTTACCACATGTTTTAAAGTGTCCGGTGTTACTGCGTGAAGAGCACTGTGTACCCAGACATTATTCACATAACTTATGCAAGGTATTAATTTAATCATATTGTTCACAGCATTGTGTAGTAGTTAGCTATGAGGAATTCTGAAATGGTATAAAGTTGTTTGTAAAAATAGGTTAAATCATATGGAAGATTTTCTTTGAAGTTTATATTGTAGCTTGCAAAACATAATGTTTTCAACATAAAAATGAAAACAGTTTCATACTAAAAGCCTTTCTCAAATAAAGTCATATTTTATTTAGTAGTAGAAAAGTATTCACTGTACAGTTTACTTGAAGTCATGCCTTCTGATTGGGCTTCAATTAACTTGGACTGTAAATGCCTGAAAATTTTTACAGATTCACTCTGTCTGAATCATACTTTCAGAGTTGAACTTTGGAGGTGTTTCCCAAACATTCACATACTACAGACAGGAAAAAAGAAAGCAAGCTTTTTTCCATGCTTTAAACAACAAAACCAGCATTCTTAGAAATTTATATTCAAATCAACTCAGTGAAGGTATTTCTTCATAACACAAACACACAAACTCCCAACAGCAAGGTAGAGGCTTTCCCTGCCTCTCCAACTCAATCTTTCGGAATAAGACATAAGCATTACAAGTTAGCACAGTGCTCTGCAATACTAAGCCAATCCCCTGTCTAATCCAGTGTAAGAAAGTGCTAATATAATATCATTATTTCTACATGAGGGGAAATCTTGGGCCTTCACACAGAACAGATTTCAACTGCAGGTTAGTTACAGATACGTATTTTTCACAATGCACTTGAAGGTCACTTAATACTTGGTGTGTTTGGGTCAGATCGAGGCCTTTGGTTTTGCTTTGCATTCCCAAGAGGCAAAAAAGCTCAGAACCTGCCTGCAGCAGAAACGTGCCTGTCGATGCCCTTTGTGAGAAGCACATAAAATCACAAAGAGCCCTCTTGTGCCTTCAGCACAGGATCTGTAAACTACCTGTCAAAGAATAAAAGCCTAGACCGCAGGTCTGCCTGCTTGTAAGAGCACATCAGCAGAAGCTAGACACCATGTAAATCCTGCCAAATATGCATGTACCTACACTTGTGATTTATCAGACAACTGCTGCCACAGCCCTGATCCCCAGGGTGCTCCCTCATGGCCTCGGAGCCCTTTTGTTACTCAAGGTTGCACATAGAAGGAGAAGGCGGCACTCCCAGCAAGACCACCCTACTGATAAGGGGTTGCACATGGATTAAGAGATGCCATTTAAAGTCCTCTCGGGCTGAGGAAGGCCTGTGGCTCTCCTCATGTTGGCAAGGGATTTTAATGACCTGTTGTTAAGAACTGGACACCCCAACTGCTACAGCTGGGCTCCAAAAGCAGCGATGTTTGTTCCGCTTTTAAAGTGCAGGCTGATTTGCCACCACCTCCAAAAACCCCTCTTCCCTTCAACAGGATCAAGGCCTGGCCCACTCCTCCTCCTGGCCAACAACATATCCCAGCAGCCAGGTTCCCAGCCTCCTGCTGCTGCGAAATCCACCCCAGAGGGAGGAATCCCCTCTTCCCCCACCGCAAGGCTCCAGTGCAGGTGTCCCAACACCCCTTGGAACCAGTGCCAGCTCTGAGGCCCCTTTGCAGGTCTAGCCATAGACCATGTCAAGACTTCTCATTCCTCTTCCAGCACACATCCTTCAGGCAGGCCATGCTCTGGCTCCGTATGGTGCAGGTACAAACCTATCCCGTGTTTCAGATGCCACACACACACACCTGCTGTGCAGTAAACACCTCCTTTACCACTGAACTAATCCAAATTACCTTGCTAAGTCTACAAAGGTCTTGTAAAGCTTTACGGCTGCTTCCAAAGCTGCTATGGACCTGGATGTTTTCGTTTCAGTATTACTCAGTACATGGATTTTCCTGCTTTGAAAATAGGAAGTTCATTAGCCCGACAGGTAGCCCATTAGTCCTAAGCGTCTGTCCTCTGTTGCTCAACTTGGACACAACTCCCATTGATGTAATTAAAAAGTTTCCTCGAGTAAAGGCTACAGGCATGGGTGTGCACATAGTCACCTATTTCGTAATAGTCTCTGTGAGCCACGCTGTGGACTTCTGCCTCTTTCTAAAAATATTTCTAAATAGGCAATGGGTGTGCCACTTAACGAATGAGTAATAACTTTTTCCTGCAAGCCCTGGATTAGACAGAACGATTGCTCTTGGGACCAAGGAGCATTATGGTGCTACAGGATACCGTGCCCATCAGGTGGGTGTGCAGAGTGTGCTGACCTACCTCCCGAGACAACACAAGTACTAACTTCTTCTATGGCAAGAATACAAACCTTACCTTTTTCCACCATTTTGCAACCCAACTACCATTTTATTATACAGCCTTAGTATAAAACGGAACTACACAAGTTTTCAGAAGTATGAAGAATATTAGGAAGTATAACTAGGCAAAACTCAAATATCTAATCAGCAAGAAATTAAAAAAGAAACTTTGCTTTCCTATGCACAGTACTTGGGAGGTATACCCATACATATGATCGTATCTATACCTTTTGAGTAGAAGCACTCCAACTGAAAAATAACTTAGGAGCAAACTCGTATCATATGCCCTAGAATATCAAGTAGAACTAAACATTCTATTATCTTTTTTTTTGTTTGGTTGTGGGTTTTTTTTCCATTATTATGACTACATTGTAACAATTGCTGTATGTGTGACAGAAATGCATGTTGTCCAGTATAACTATTTATTATTTTTTTTAAGTCTTTGTCTTAAACCTTCCATATTTGTTACTTTGGAAAGACTAATGGCAGTTCTCAAAACATCTGTCTCTATATCGTTACAGACATCACCAAAGTGTACCACCACTAAGGAAATATTGTTTCTAGGGTCTATCAGCAGTATTATAGATCTCTTTCTTTCAAGCTGAACGGGGGAAGATAACCACTGAGTACAGGCCGTCGAGCCCAGACAGAGATTTCTTACCATTTGAATCTACAAACCAACCCCCGTGTGTTCCTAATGACCACTGTCAGCACAGCAGGGCTGAAGAAGCACAGGAAGCCCTCGATGAACTCTGGCATTCACTGTACAAGTGCCAAAGTCGGGGCAGATATACGAAGTCATCTGGCAAGTTAAACCTTCAGACAGAAGGCCATCACCTGAGCTTGTTCCTCAAGAGAGCAGGGTTCCTCAAAACTGGATGAGCTGCGTCTCACTTCTCCCTTCGCTTTGAAGAAGCTGGTTCTTTACAGCCAGGTAAAACCAGCAGTGTTTTTGGAAAGAAAAGCACAGCATAGAGACTGCACAGAAACAGCGAGGGAATGCAGAGCCAGACTAGGTACCAAAAAGTCACTAACATCACTGCCTGCAGAAGTAGTGGGAATGAGAGAAAGATTTCTGCTTGAGGGCTACAAGTGTTTCTTGAAAAACATGTAACTACTCCAATTGCTGTTCATGCTGAGAGCTGGTTGCAGTTCACATCCCAAGCCCCAAAGATTTCAATTAGCGTATTAGGATAGTCAGCACCTTGAAATTTAGTTCGCTTACTCTGTTGCCTCAGTAGAAGTCATAGGTGACTAATTTTACAAATCCAAGTTTGACGGCATTGTCCTTAAACTCTGCCTGGTTGTAAAGGAGTGCAGTCTGTATCACCGAAAGGTGGGGAGATTTAAAGTTTATGCTGGTTTGTGATGCTTTGACATCGATCATTCCATGAAGTGTAATGGTTTATCAAAACACTAAGGAAAAAAATCATGCACATTTACAGACACACAAAAAATAAGAAAAGCATGGCATTAAAACCCTCAAGTTTTGACAAAGTCAAGTGCCTGAGAGGACCTGGTTCTGCCTGTAAGCACAAGATGAAACATCCATGCAACCAGAGCTCCTCCCTCTCTTGAGTTCTCGAGAAATGGCAATTTTATCCCATGTACGTGCACATATAAAATGGCTTAGCACATTTCAATGCTGTTGTCAAGTTTACAGGATGAGCTCTACACTCAAATTAAAGAGACTGGTAAGTCAGTAAAACCAGCAGAATCTGGGTATAGACCTCATTGTATAAAGATGACACCATGTAGCAGGTTAGGTAGCTTTGAGTTATTCTAGATAATTACATTGCAAGAGCATACAATACTTTTACTCAAAAAGGCAAGGGTGTGACAGCAACTGAAGCACCCGCATGAGGTCATACAGTAATGACAGTCAGAGGGACCGAGGAGAATCCCCTGTCAGGTTAATTAAGCACAACCTGTCATAATAATGACACAGACTGGTGATGATCTAAAAGAACCTACTTTGCTACAACCAAGCTATAAGGTTTACTGAGGTTTTTGATTTAATGATGATTTAATTCATCATTAAAAAAAAAAAAAAAATAATCCCCCCCAATGAAAAGTAGAGAAAGACACCTGATTTAATTTGAAAACTGTTACTCCCAGCTCTAAATGAAGTAAGGGTTACCTACCAATAAGTTAACAAACATACAGCACTAAAATCAATTCACACAGACTGAACTTGAAACTATTAAAATAAACCCTTACTACCAAATATATAAGTCCATTCTTGGTTCCTAAAATCACCCCAGACCGCTGGCAGTCCAGAAGGGAAAACAGAGAGAGATACCTCGAAAAGGATTAGAGCAAAACAACACCTCTAGTTTAGGCAAAACGAGGCAGGAGACCCCAGCACAGTAAGTTTTTGCCAGTTTCCAAAGCAGTACCCTGCTGCTAACCCACACCTCACACAAATTTTGTTGAGCCCAATGTTGATACACATTCTAACCATGAGCAAGTCTGACTACGGAACCCCAGCTGAGGTACAACCTCTCTGAATCATGGCTTGATGCTGTCCCTCCCCAGAGCAGGGAACATCCGATGGCATTTTGGGGACACCCACTTCCAGGGTAGCCCACCACCCCACGCTAGACACCCACTGCCATCTCTTTGGTAAGAACAAAAGGAAAATCCTGCCCTGGCCTTGTTTGCTCTGTGGTCGCCTCCCAGCTGAGCAGGAGGGACAGCAGGCAAAGGGGCTGCTCATGGATTTTTACCTAGGGCACACTGCACAGCACAGGGACAGCCAGAACAGCAGAGAAACAGAAAGAGCATCTTGAGAGCACCACAACTTACACATTTCCACCATCAGCACCAAACACTGGGTTTCACTCCCACCTTCCAGAACAGCAGTGGGAACAATTTGCAGCAAACACCTACACAGATTTCTCTTGTAAGCAAGAGCAGGAACCACCACAGCCACCCCCAACAGCAACCCTCCTGCATCCACCTGCCCCTCATTTACACTCATTTCAAAGGAGCTGAATTCCACCAAGGTCAGCAACATCCTCCTGATGAAGCATCTCACTAATTAGGCCAGATTCAGACCTCCTGTGCAGAACAAGCTGCAGCCAGCTCTGCCTTGTTTTGCCTTAAGGTCACAGAGGCTAAGTGAACACAATTGGAAAAAGTTATTTTAATGAAAATAGCCATCCATAAAACTTTGATGTAACTGACTACTGATTAATGTTACTGCCTCAAGAGGCCCACTACCACAACAGTTAGCTTCACAGTCTCAAGGTGCAATTTAACAGTTAGACTTAAACTGATCTAACTAATTGTTGCTGGAAATTCAGTCTTGTTCTCTACTTGCAGCTACATATTCCTGCTTCTTCCCTGACATTAGTCCTGGCATTCCTGTGGCCTTGCTTGGACCGGATCAGAGAACGAATGTGGATGAAAACTAATTCAGTGGAGGAAATGGAAACATAGCCACCAACCAACCAGTTTTCAGGCAGATCAGCTCCTTGATCCTCTGCACAGACGCACGAGCGTTGCTGCCAGCAAGCCAGTGCCATGCCTCCTCCTCCAGGGGTGGTGGACGCCCAGGCAGACCCCAGCTGGTTGCCACACTGCGCTGCTGGTGGTCCTGGCAAGGAGGCTGAGCTCTGGCCACCCACACACTGGCCCTGGTGGAGGGGGGACAGCCAGGGCACTCCTTTGGACAGGTAACACATTTTCTGTCCTCTTGCGAAAGTGTTAAAAACATAACAAAGAGAGAAGGGGGAGAAACTGAAGCAGCTTAGCCAACTGCCGAAGAGGGCAAGAACCTATAAATTATTGGGGTGTTTTTTCAGATCTCTGTTTCTGCAGCACAGAGGTGCCTTCTTAAGTATTTCTCTTACCTATGTCTCTCGCCGGCAGAAAGATTATGGTGTGTTAACGAGCAGGGACATAGGTGATGGCACGGGAACGGGAGACGAGGCTCTGGTGACCAGCGGTGGGTAGCAACAGCCCATCTCAGTGGCGCAGCTGGTCTGAGGCACTGTGGACACAGGGAGATGTAGGAAAAAGACAGCTTGAAACACAGACATGAAAAAAAGTGAAGTATGTAATCTAAGGGCTGCTACAGTCCCTTGACCTCAGGCCAGCTTCAAAAGGGTCAGCATATTTTTCACAATGAGTTACACAATGAATTATTTCTATTTCTACTTTTTTTTCACCTAATTGATTTCTAACTTTTTTCCTAATCACTATGAGCAAGACCAGAGTTAGGCTCTCAGAATCTTAACATTTGCACTATCAGGATCCATCACAGCCTTTACGTAAAGACAAATGCAACAGAAGCACCAGATCTTTGAGGTCACACAGTACGCTCTATCACAGATACCTGGTATTGAGGCAGGAGATGCATTATCTCTCAAAACAATATGTGAGTGTTCTGAAAGCAACAGGGTACAGCCTGGTACCATACCATTAAACATTAACACAAGCGATAACTAATCTACTAAAGGTGAGTCAACTCTGACCACAGTTTTAACCATTTAGAAAAAAAGTTTAACAAATCAAGTCTGAGTACATCAATTATTGCTCGACGTGCTACACCATAGTTTTGAGAGAAAAGGCATATGTGAAAAAGATCAGAATTTTATTTTGCTGTTTGGAAAAAAAAAAGTTTTGCAACCCACCCTGAATTTGCAGTTCTTATATTTTTATGGAACAATCCAGTCTTTTGCATTCAAACTGGATTACTTCCATGCCCTCAGAAAAACGAAAGTAATCCCTAAACACATACATGATATATCTCTGAAATAAACCATGTCCAGGTAAGCCTCTCTCTAGGCCTTCTAATTGCATGGTAGCCAACTTCAAATTTGAAGCAGAAACCGGAGCAAGAGGGGTTTTTATAGAATAGATTAACAGTTACCTGGCTGTAGTCACACTAGTAAACACAATAAAATTTCACAGCAGAAAGAAAGGAAACAAAAAAGCAATGCATTATGTTTCCTACAGCCAAGATCCTGTATGTGCTTTTAGCATGGATGAACTGGCACTATCAATAGGCTCTCACTCTCAATTACCTATTTATTTTTGCTGACATTTGGTTCTCAGCAACCTGTAACATTACATTCCCTACACAACAAGGTTAAGTGCCTATATTTATCTGTTCATGATACGGAAATTTATTGTAGTTGCCCACTTATTACTACGCAGAAAGACCTATCTTCCACTCACTTCAGTCTTGCATTTACTGAAACGAAGTTATCCAGGAAGCAGAGAGAGTTGCCATGGAAATAAAACCAATTTAACAGAGGCTGCTGCAAAGCCTCCATTAATTAACCTATTTATGGTAAAGCCATTTCTCCTCTCTTTAAATGTAGTTGGTATTGTTTCAATGACACAAAAAGAAAAATACAGCTGCTCTTCACTTCTCGTATATTCCATGCTTTAGTGAAAAATGTATCAACACACAGTCTTGCACTCTTTTTTTTTATACTTCATGATAGAGTTTAAACTAAGTAGTGAAAAGGAATTCACAGTTTGTGTTGACTTTGACCACAGAAGTGAAGGTTTGAATACAACTTATTCCTGAAAAAGCAATAAAAATTTGTCTCGCTTGTTTTGAAACAAAAAGATCCAATTTAATATAAGTATAATTTAATATAAGTTTAAAATTTGTTTCACTTCTGAAACCCAGACTGAATTTTCTGAAAATTCTTTCAGAAAAACCTATCATCAATGTTTTCAATAACCATGCTGACAAAATGAAATTAAACGGTCCATGTAAAATCTCAGGAATAAAAGAAACTTTAGAGTATAATAAAAGACAAATCTGTGAAATCGTTAACATATTCCAACTCTGCTCTTCACAGGATATTAGTATACTATACCTGAAAACCACATGGGCCTTCAATGAGGGAGTAACAACAAATTCGGTTTCAAGCTGGGACAAACATTGCCTGCAAAAAAAGGAAGGTGTAACTAGATGAGGGAACAGCAAGAATATCCTTTTGTTTATTAACAATTCAGCAACAGAGCCCTGTCTAAACAATGACAAGAATTATGCTGTAAGGATGGACAGAGCATACCCAGAGGCAAGATTTTCAGTTCCAAGGATCATTTGAAGTTCCATGTGGATGCTTCTACCAGCAGTATAAGTCTACTCCTAGCTTAGTAAATTTGATAATAACAAATCAGTAATTACCAGCCACAATCAGTATGTAATACAAAACAGTTCATATGCCTTAGACCATCTGGATGTCTGTTTGCAGAGCAACCAATTTGTTGCTGTACCTAATGCAAATTTCATAAGTGCAAGGTGATTTGGTGGAGGGCAAGAGGAATATGAAAAATGCACCACCCTTCATATGAACGCTCTCAAAACAGGAACAGGGTAAGCTTATCAAAGCTGCAACAGCAAAGGAAGAACGGGAGGGGCAAAGACATTGGGAGAAGGTGTGGGGCACGTCCTATTCTCCCGCCAAACCTCTAGCCAAGAAATCCAAGCTAAAAAAAAGTAGTAATAGTCTAATAAAAGCAATAGCACATCACATCCTTCCTTCCATGGGCTTATCTTTGGATAGCATGGAGCTGTCAACAAACAGCATGCCATTCACAAAGCACCCAAGATTTTACACATTTTCAACTGGTTCATAAAAAGAAGAATACAGACTTTTACAGAATTGGTGAGAAATCAGACTTACCATTGCATGACCTACCTAATTTTTTAATTTTTTGTTAACTGAGTAATTGATGAACACTATAAGAGTGTAAAGGCAAAATGCTCGGATTCTGCTCTTCACTACAGCAGTAACTAAGGAATAAATACACTGCAGGGAAGGTGTCAAAAATGTAGTCACACATTGCCCATAAGGATGAGCGCTCCAAGAGTCTACAGAGCCTAATGCTGACAACAGGAAGAACAGAGACTGCAAGGTCAAGCCCCAGTAATTTGAGACATGTTGGGGAAAATAATGCACTCTCTTAATTGTGGATGAAGAAAGATTTTAGTAAGCAACTCAACTCTGCATTTCTTCTCCAACAAGGCTTCCCACAGAAGACAGTGAGAACCATGGATACATACAGGGTATGTAGATCCTTAATGTGTAACTAAAAATTAAACATTGTATTTATTCTGGAAAAACAAAGGAAAAAGTCACAATTGTGAGTTCTAAGCACCCCAAAGCTAAAATTCCAACTGGCTGCTTCCTTTAGAACTTCTTAATTCTTGCGATCAGAGGAGCTCAGCATGGAAGAAAATACTATTCAGTTGTGAAAATCTCTCTTCTGAACAGAATTCAAGCAGTGGATAGTTAAACTAACAACTGAAGAGGAAATGAAGTGTAAACATGGACTCTGACCCCATTATTAACAAACGTTGCCAGTGAAATAAGCATGGGAGATGGGCATGCCAGCTGGAAGCATGTTTGTAGTTATGAGTAAAGTAAATATGAGGCATTAAGCATCCCAGTCTCACACCAGCTGGATTAAAAAGAATGCAGTACATAATAGCATTCTGATTGTCAATCAAAAGCTGTACAGAATCCCATCCAACAACATGAGACATACAGCTTGGCAGATATGATCCATGGCGATTCTTAAATTTGAACAAATTCAGAACTGTAACAGTCTCTTAGATTTGATCCAAAACAGAAATAGGAATGATCCAGTTCCACTTCCACAGAAATGACAGCCTTCTTGTCTTTGTTTGGTCTGCCCCCCTACACAATCAGCAATTTATGATCCGTAATGAGAAGTACCCTCCTTTCGAACAGGCGATCACTGGTTTTGGTGGGGATAATACACATGGGGGCACACTGTATATCACTGCACCCTTCAGAAACATCCTGTTTCAGGATGAACACACGTGGTAAGTGAGCGACAAACGGTCACTCTGAGAAAGAAGTTACAGAAGTTACAGACAGCCAAGCATCCAGCGATGCTCGCAGGGCACGGCAACCCGTTCATCCCCCGGAAGAACAAAAGCATCTGGTAAAAACATGAGGCAGATTCATCTGTTTCTCAAACCTGAAGAAATTGGCATGCTTTTCCAGACATTGCTTGCCTGTTTGCCACTTCTGAAAGGTCAAGAGGAAGAAGAAAACCTAAATTATACTCAAGAAGAGAATGACGGTGCCTGAAAGACAGTTGTGCCCTTCAGCATTCGTGGTGACAGGAAGAATATGCAACTGTAAACCCTGCATAACCCCTGTAAATAATTCTGATCTTTTTAATTATGGCAAAAAAATCATAGCAAAGCTGTAGAGTACATACATCCCCCCACAGAAATAGGTAGCCCTTAAGGAAATAATTGTTCTCCTATTTTGGAAAATACCTCGAGTGGAATTTTAGTTCTCAGTACTAATTATTAAAAGTGTTTCAGTGGTGTTTGGATGACCCCCAGCACTACTGAAGTTCTTTGCTTTCTGCTACAGGCATTATGGTTTACAAAAAAGCAGTTTTGACTAATGTGTAACAAAACACCTTTTCTGCAAGGGAATAAAAAATAAATATCACAAGACTCAAGACACAGAACAATGGTAAAAAGAGACATTACATACACATAATTTTTACTTACTTAAAAGTAATATAAATCAGAGAAGTGTCAGAAATTGCTTAAGGGCCACATGCCTTTTTGCTACTGGTTGACAGTTACTTTTGTGCCCATGTGTGCCTCGAGGAGAATGAAGGAAAAGCATTATTAAAACCTTAACAGAGGATGTTCCATGTAGAAAAGGCCATTTTTGGGAGATCCGGTGAAGCGGCAGTGGGGGTGGGTAAAATGTAAAGTAACAGAAGATGATGACAAAACAGTAAAAGAGGAAAGAAGTGTAAAGCTGTAAAAGTCCAATTAGTAAAATAATTTTCTGTGTAATTTCACTTTAAATGAAAATGTCAGAAACTTAAGCATATGTCTGATACCAATAGAAATCAAAACTTTTTTTCAAACATTTTTCTCAAATAAGAAAGGACAAGGCTATCAGATATCAGAGTGATGTAATGGAATAAAAACTCAACTTGGAATAGGACATGAAAATTCAGGTTTCTTCATATGACCTATTTCCACTCCCAAAAGAGGCAGAGGAATCTCCCACTCTAAGCTGGCAATTATCTACCTGTAGTAGATATTCAGTCTAGGATCTACCTAATTAATTTGATCTTTCTTGGAAGCTTAAATCATATCCAACTCCTGGCTATTGCTACCAGAAATGCCCACACAGAACGTGGATCCAGGCTTGTTTTAGTTCTAACATGCCCTCCAGTCCACTTCTCTTCAATACTCTGCATTAGCATATTTTGCTTTTCCTGTATTCACAATGATATATGAGGTGCAACTTCAAATACCACCTCTGCCAAGCCGTGTCTGTCACAGAGCTCTTATCTGAACAGAAACGTCAGGAAGAGAACAAAGGCCAAACAAGGTACTAGGGAAACCACGGGTGTTACAAGCCCATCCTCAGAGCCCGGGGGAAGTCTGGTAGCCAGGGCTGGGACAGGAAAACACTGCCACAGGGAAGCCCAGGATACCTGGTTTTCTCTCAGATGTTTTTCCCTTCTCTGGGTTCACATGCCTTACCGCACAGCTACCCTCCAGCTTTGACAAAGAAGTAAAGAGGGAATTAATTTCTCCCATATCAAGGCTGTGGATAAGGGTGTATTTGTGGCTTCTACTTTGCACAAACTCAGCCCCATTTGTGCCCCCCCTGCTCTATTAGCATCTCACCGATATGCACGGGGTACTCCACAGAGCAGGAGTGGCCCGTCTGAATCACTAGTGAAGAGGAGCGGGTCTGTCCCCTCTGTCTGCCTGGGTTGATGATGTTGGTGTCAGAGCTGGGGTTTTTCCCCCTATTCTCCAAAGCAGAGCTTGTTACTAATGCGATCCGTCGCTGCAGTGAAGACTGGGGTAACAGGAAGGGAGACATTTTTCAGCTCATTCTTCTTTGTTCTCTCTCCAAAGAGAAGGAACTTGGCCCACCGTTTACCAGCCCCTCTCTGGTCCTCAATGGAACAGCACAACACAAAAAGAAATCCAATGCCATGTTACGTGCATCCAGAGGAATTTTATACGGGGAATTCCTTCTGTATTGCTTACTTGAGATCAGTGTGTCACCATATATATAGATGATATGTATAAACACACATACACACAAATTTACTTGCAGCAGCAGAGGCTTGAACAGACCTGGTTTCAGCTATGCTACTGCAAATCCAATCCTACACATAAATTTGTAGCAAAATTCTCCCTAGCTTAATTTGAGGCAGGATCAGTATATATATATATATCTCTCTCCAGATATCCCAGCGGAAGCAGCTACGCAAATAAACAATACCAAGGACTTATAACCTTGGGTCATAACGATCTATTGAGTTCAGTCATTGACACAAGAACTGATAAAGACACACCTATCTACAATTAAAATGGAGTAGATAAATCAAAATACATGTTAAGCCATGTTCATCTGTCTGAACAAAATCAAAATCTGATTACCAAGATCAGCAAGAAATCCACGGCACCAAAAATATGGAACTTCTTGTGGTAATAGTACTGGTGGTATCTCGGGGGGGCTATCCGAGAAAAAGATGGTTAACTAGTGTATGCTGCATCCAGGATAATTTACTTTTCAGGTTACATCTATGCTATAACTGATTCTGTTTCAGGATCACTGCTTCTGATTACTGAACTTTTTCATTTACCAGCTACCATGCACTCTGCAGGTTTATATATAGTCACAGGGCATGTAGCTGCACTTATATTTATCCTTTATATCTATCAAATTATCAGTTCCTGTCATTTCTCAGCCTCTACGTAGTTTGCAGATTGCTTCCTGTCTGTGTTTTAAGAAGCCAGGCAAAGAACTGATAATGTATCATCACTGCTTACATTCTTCTGAAACTACCAAAACTGAGTGGTCTTCCATTTCTATTGTTTTTCCATAGGAAAATATGTCATTTCACCTTTATCTGCACAGCATGGACTCTCTCTGACTTGGGACATGAGGAGAGGAGGAAACAACCTACCAAACCATGCCAGAAAGGAGTGCCTTCCATCGTGACTCCACAATTGCTAGGAAAATGCTGTTGAACAGGACGGGATGACACAACATCCAAAGACTGGCTCCACCCTGGTCACCAGCCCTCAGAGTCTCCACAATGGAGTATTTATTCTAGGACAAGCAGTTGTGGCTAATGTTTGACAATGGGCTCCCTGGTCCTCCTCCCAGATAGATAACCAGAGTTGGAAAATGTGGGCTAGAACGGAAGGGAAGAACCCCCTTTGAGAGGAACTGAGTGTGCAAGTCACTCGGTTTTTCCCTGGAAAAAAGACTTGAGTCAATCTGAGTTTTGTTTTCCACATCGGGCTGGACGACACTGCCCCTTAAGCCAACCCTGCTGACAAGTCAATGTAACTTAAACCCTCACATGAAGGTTGGCAGTAGTTTAAAAAGGCCACGCATAAATAAGAATGTAGGTGACTGGAGGAGTCTGGCTACCCTTCTGTGGCACTGACAATGGAGTGAGAGGGAAAGAGCAGGACTGATGAGAACTCGGCTTGAAAGCCTGGCTGGTAGAAGCACCTGCCTTCGAGCCACTTTCAGTAAATCAGGATGGCAGGATGCTGGATGCAACACAATTTAAAACTTTTCTTCTTACTGCAAGCCAGGATTCCCAACTGCAAAAAAAGTCACATTCTAGTCTGATAGGGAAGGGGGAAAAAAACAAGCAAGATTTTCGTTCCAGCTAGAGCCAGTATTACCCCTATGCCTGTTACTGCGTCACTATGTTACAACTGGGAGCCACATTACAGATCCTTTCTACCCACTGGGAATGCCATGAAAGTCTATTTAACGTATCAGGTGAAGTATGGAGGGTTTTCAAGTTGTGAATCTTTGCCACAGAAGCAATAGCAGGCTGTAGAAGGACATGAAAACTGCTTATGTTGGCCTAACTCTGACATCCTAATAAACACCATATAAAGACTGTGCTGTCAGTCGGGACTTCTTCATTTGTATCTCTGTCTGCTTTTCTGTTGTATAATAGCTGTCCTTCTTGGAATGAAATGCTAAATTTATGAGCATAAACCTTTCAAAACACTCTCCTCAGTGGTCATGCACACGTTACTTTCACACACACCAGACCAGAGGCTCCTCTCTCCTTGAGGGGCCCTACTAACAATCAGTGGCAATGTCTCCAACAGCATCTGTTCCATGAAGAAGAGGACAGGTAGATCCAGCTCCCCAGTTAGATATGACACAGGCCAAAGCAGCACACGGCCAGCAGCTGAGCAGAGTGGGATGTAAAGGGCCATGCTTTCCAAACGCATACCAAACAATTTACGTTATCCACAGCCTCCACTACTCCTAGCAAAATGACTAAGAGAGGAAACACAATGAGACAGTAAGAAAAAAAAAATACAGCACAACTCCCAGAAACTGTTCAGTGAATCATCAACTACAGGCTCCTCCTAAAACCGTCTGTGCCAACAGCACTGAGCACACCCTGCTTTGACAGGGATTTTCCAGTCCACTGGGAACAACCACTGTCGCTGTCCAGGCTATTTTACTAGATCTGTTCTTCCACCAAGAACCTGCGGACTTCATTCATGTTAAATTATATAGAAACTTGGGAAGCCAGCCAAAATTTGTCTTACTAATTCCCTCCCTCAACCTGCTGGCCACGCTGCTGGGGATGCAGCCCAGGATGCAGTTGGCTTTTTGAGCTGCGAGCGCACATTGCCGGCTCATGTCCAGCTTTTCATCCACCAGTACCCCCAAGTCCTTCTCGACAGGGTTTCACATGATTTAATGTTTCAGTGAAGAAGGCTATTAAAAATCAGAGCAGTTATAATTCACTCTTTCCTGCAGTCTTGCATCATGTAGCACAGTTTCCAGACATCACAAAATAAACATAAAATCAAAATTTTAACCCCAAATACAGAGAAACACATACTCCGTGGCACAGCCCAATAGAAAAAGTCTGCGGGTTTCTGATCTCTGGCAAGTCATCTACATGGACTACTCTGCCAGAGAAAAAGTCAAGCAAAGACAGGGTATCTAGCATCATCCCAAGGGCTTCTGATACTCTTCGGGGAAGGGGAGTTGTTTAAATAAATTCTTAGTTTCCTAGTGCCATGGGAATTCCTGGTGCCAGAGGTATGGAGCTGATGTGAATCACATCATGTATACAGTCACTCGCTATTTTTTGAAAGGTGGGACCCACGGTGTTTTGTGTAAGCAATAGTCATATAGCTACAGTGAAGGATAACATTCTGTCCATGGCACCTCCAGTACTAAACAAACGGCAAACCAGGTCCCCTTCCACATTACTAATTGGTCTGCTTAGCTCATTTTACAGTGTTCAGGTGGATCATTCAAAACTGCAGTTTAGAGTTTGCTTTTATTGTTATTAACATTTTACACCAGTGAGAGAGAAGGTGTATGATAGGTATAGAGGGTGATACTGCCATCTCCTCCTTCAATATTGATCATAACTCTTGGCAGTGTTCCTTCCACCCAGGATTTAAAGCTATGACATTTTATTTGTGTGTCACTTAGATGATGGAGCTTCCTTGCACAACTGGAAAAAAGTTAAAGGAGAAATGGCAGAGGCTGTGACAGCATAAGGAATGGGATAAAAGCTGGGTTTCATTAGGACATTTTTGGATTATTTCTTGATTAGTAGAATATAAGATGGACACCACGGTATCTTTGCTATTAGTTGTTTGCATTTAAGTCACTGCAGTTCTGTCTCTGCTGTATCTGTAGTACACAGGATACAGTTCCCTGTGTACTGCTGCATAAAGCTCCCAAGCTCCTGTAAAACAGGGTTAATTTATTCCACCTTTGTTTCTACGGGCATGACATCAACAGATGGGTGTTTCTCATTCTGCTGCAAACCAAGAACTTTTTCAGATTTGTGGATGTGTATTTTTATCAGCCTATAACGTCTCACCTTTGTGTCAGCTAGTTTATCTACTATGTCAATTACAGAACTACCTCATGACACATAAGAAGAATTTGGACTATGAACACGCAATTGCAACAGAATTAACCTATCAACTAGTTAATAACCAAAAAACCCAACTGTCTTTATTCTCTAATATGTATGTATTTAACAGAATGTTGCCTTGTACAAGGCCTTTGGATTCAGGTTCTTGTTAAAGGCAGAAAGCCACATGAGAGGTACTGCCGCTGAACTGAGCTTAATGGCACATTTTATGGACCTGCTATGCCACTGTTAGACATGAGAACTTTCACAGAATTCACTTGGAAAACTCCATGTGCTGTAGCTGAATGAACGACACAGGTGTGTCACACGCATGACATAAATGAATGATAAAATGTTCACCTCTCTTTGAGGTATGTGATTCATAAAAGGTCTTTCATGTCAAGTGCAATATCACTGTACAAAGTCAGTGCACAGCAGGCAGATCATAAAACAAGAGGACATGCTGCCTACAAGAGCAAATAAATTCCTACCTTGGTGCTTTTATAAACGCGCCGCCTTAACTGTGTGTTACAAATTGAATAGGACTGAAGTGTAGATCTGATGTACTCTGATGGGAAACGCATCCCTATATAAACCTGATCTACTTCTCCTGAAATCAATTCCATGGCTCTAGATAAGTCCGGGTGGAAAAGAGATGAATTTGACCCCATCACTATTTTCCCTGTCCCCTGTTTTAAAAGGGCAAAGAGATAATGTCAACATTCTGCAGTTCTACTGATTCTAGGACTTATTGTAGTCCCCATCTGGTGCTTCACTTATTTTTATAAATATCATCCCAGTTCTAGGCTTTTTCAAAGTCTTAGATTTTTACTGGTGTTTTGTAAGTTAAGAATTAAAAATCCCAAATAAGGTAAAAGGGGATAACCTCTGAAAGTTCATGTCTAATTTAGATATGTCTTGTTTTCCTACTCCCCGCCCCAGGTTCTGCATCTTCTGACCAACACTGACATTTTCACCTCATCATAATGGTTTTCAGAGTTATCAGAGAACGTAATCAGTAATAGTGACACTGAGTGATGTTGTTGCAGTATTACTAACCTTTGAGAAGAGAGCCATAAGTCATGCAAAGTATAAACTTTCTAAGTAACAGCTTACTAGCTTCACTGCAATTTTCTTAGATATTGAGGCCAGAGGAGACTAGCAGTGTATTTACTGACTACCCTGTAGCTTTTCAGCTGGACTTCCAGAATACTGAAGCAAAGTCTTCTACAGAGCATAAAACATGAAGAGAAGCTAAATATAGCCATCATATTGCTGTAAAGCATGGCTTCCTGGCAATAGGAGCCAAATAATCCAGATCCATTACCCATGCTATCACTCAGACTTGATAGCTTGATACTTCAGACCAAGAACGCCTACTTCCATCCGTCTTAAATCATTCACACATTACGTCAAAATACTGTTCCTTAAGTTGTCATACCCAGACAAGGTTAGATAAAGGTAAATGGTGAGACAGATTTATTCATTTGGCTCTACTTACTAGTTTAGTGAACAAATCTCATCTACCCAACATCTCCAACCAGAGATGATTTGGGGACATCGACATCATTGCCAGCCCCACTGGCTTTTGATCCCCCATCTTTTCTATGAGCATCTGGGGCTCATTTGAGAAATGCAGTATCATCACACAAAAATAAGTTAGTTCTTTTGCTTTTACACAATTTGACCTCAGTCCAGGTTTACCTTTTTGTTTGTTTCTCGCAACATAGTCTTTTCTCACAGCACTGTTCTGAGACACATACTCTAAAGGGACTTCTTAACAGAGAAGTTGGCATATATTGCACAGGCATTTGAATCACAGTGTTATTTTTCCTTAGTGGTCCTTCTGTAAATTAAGCATGACTTTTACCCTCCAAGCCATTAAAAACTGTTTTAGTGACTGATATTGAGAGTTCCATAAATTCTCAATAATAAAAACTTTCAGCCAGCATTTCCTACTTACCATGATCTATGTAAATACTTATTTTGATTAAATCAATAATAGACATACCAGAAAGATGTGATTATAAATGAACCCATCAAAGAACCTGACAGCCTTTAACATTTTTCCAGTTAGTTCCTAGAATATAAAAAAGAACATTTTGGAAAAATTAAGATATTTTTGTAGAAATTGCTCCACTCCAGGTCAAGTGGGTGCACAATAAATAAGCGAGCTGCTTTTTTTACCTGCAAAGATTATCTCCTACTGCGATAACTTTGTCTGAGAGCAGGCTCCCTAAAGTAAACATGAAGCTCAAAAATACAGTCTTAAGTCTGACACGAAAAATAGGTTTCATAGTTTTATCTTTTAATCAAAAAAGCAAGACCATGATCCTTTCCTCCTGAAGTTAGACAGAATTTAGCTGTTGAGAACGCTGTGCCACACCTAAATTAGTAGTAACTAATTTTCTTTCAGTCTGATTCCTATTTTACAGCAGAACACTAAACACACTATCTGCCAGAGAGTACCAGTCTGTGTTCAATCCCATCAGTACCTTTATGAAAAAAGGCATTTGAGAGCCCTCTCACAAGCTGACAACCCTTCCAGTTGCACCTCACAAATACAAGAATTGCATATATACTTAAATAAGATTTCTAATATTACTACTGTCACTTTATAAGATATTTGCCTGAAAACATTAGATTCATAGATTGGTCCAGGCCGGAAGGGACCTCCAAAGGTCATCTAGTCTGACCTCCCCGCAGTCAGCAGGGACACCCCCAACTAGACCAGGTTGCCCAGGGCCTCGTCGAGCTTCACCTTGAATATCTCAAGGGAAGGGGCCTCAACCACCTCCCTGGGCAACCTGTTCCAGTGTTCCACCACCCTCATGGTAAAGAATTTTTTCCTTATATCCAATCTAAATCTCCCCTTCTCCAACTTAAAACCATTGCCCCTTGTCCTGTCACTGCAGGCCTTTGTAAACAGACCCTCCCCAGCCTTCCTGTAGGCCCCCCTCAGGTACTGGAAGGCTGCTATGAGGTCTCCTCGGAGCCTCCTTTTCTCCAAGCTGAACAACCCCAGCTCCTTCAGTCTGTCCTCACAGGAGAGGTGCTCCAGCCCCCTGATCATTTTGGTGGCCCTCCTCTGGACCCGCTCCATCAGGTCCATGTCCTTTCTATATTGAGGGCTCCAGACCTGCACACAGTACTCCAGGTGAGGTCTCACCAGAGCAGAGTAAAGTGGCAGAATCACCTCTCTGGATCTGCTGGCAACACTTCTTTTGATGCAGCCCAGGATGTGATTGGCCTTCTGGGCTGCGAGAGCACATTGCCTGCTCATGTCCATTAGGTCTGACCCTCCAGTCTGATAAAACAGTTTTATATTCTTCTGCTTCTGCAGAGAAGCCTGAAGTTGACAGGCCCAGGCTCTGGTTCCAAATACATTTCTGAGCACTAGCAGTGGCTCAAGGTGTCCCTGCCCCTCCTCTGCCAGCTCCCTTGTATCCGCACAATTGTCAGTGTGGCTTATGTTGAACCAGATCAGGGAATTACTCTAGATGAGAACTGACTTGGGTTTCTTTCAGCTACGTCACTTCTGTAAGGAGAGAGGCTGCAAAACCCAGATTATTCAGCATTGCCACATAACCTGAAGCCATAGCTCTGGGCACTTCAAGACAGCTTTGCACAGTTTGAGATTATGTACTTCATGGGATTCTCTGGTTGTAAATGGTAAAATTTTAGATGTTTCTGGGCTGCCTGTCTTTGAAGATGCAGCAGAGATCCACTATATGGATCAACACAAAGCCTCAAATGTCTTTAAAGGAAGGCTTATTTCAAATTTGAATGAAAATTTCCTGAGCAAAGTGGAAACTGTTGTCCATCTCAACATATACGGAATGCTTATATCCACACAGGGACAGCAATGGAATCGCATCTATCAGTATTTGCTAGGTATGAAGATTGGTGCAAAAATCATCCTAACACAAGTTGTACAGGACAATACACCAAGTCTAGATATGAAGGAGAAGGTATCCATTATCTGCCCAAGAGCTGCAAAGCCTGCTTTAAAAGAGGTGCTTGCTTGAACAGAATGTCACATGCTAAGCCAGTGAGGCTCTGCTGGAGCTCAGGAGTCTCTACAGCGTCATTTTAAGTAGAAATTTTGCCCAAGCACAGATGAAACGTTGGACTTTGAGGGCACACATTACCCTGGGAGAACACAAAATGACACAACTGAAGGAGTAAGCCCACCGAAACCTTTTTGATCATTCGCATTTATTCAGATACCAGCTGCAAAGCACTACCTCCAGAATAATTCGCTGCCGATTGCAAATCTATACATTGTTTGAGTTCTTCCAAATAACAAATGACTAGTTCAACTTTCCCAAAGAAAAGAAAATTCACTAGAACTTTTCCATTGCACACAGCCGTTACCAACATCAGCTGATTCATTCTGTGTTTTCATGTTAATCTGTACAAAGAAGTATTTTGTAGTGCAAAGAAGGACTGTGTTGTAAAAATGGTGATCCAGAACCAAAAAGGATATCTACCCATGACCTAAGCTCAGATAATGAAGTTTCTCATCATCATTAGTAAAATATTAACAGGGGTTATTGGTTGTCATAGTAAAATGAGAGGCCGCACTGAACGTAACTTCATTTACGGACGTTCAAAAAAACAGACATCACGGCTGCGAGAACGTATAAATAACCAGCACACTGCGTTTCTGATCAGTTGCAGCAACAACCCTGAAGGCAGCATTCTACAGGCTCAGCTCCTCTAACGGCACAGCAGAAACTGGATTTTGTAAAATACACCGAGAACCTCCTTTTTGCAAAACAGCTCTGAGAACGTCTGACAGATTTTTTCCTCTGCCTTTAATTGTTTGGCATTTCTTTAAGCAAGCATGTGCACAGGAGGTTGTGCCAAGTGCCTGGGAACCACTCTTATCCCCCTGGCTGTGCTATGTACCCTCGCTAACATCTTGTTGTTTTTCCCTGGAGGAAAAGTGGCTGAAAACAATCTGCACATTACAGATGAGGTTTGGTACTTCGGAGGGATCTTGGGATCTGGTGTCTTGGTGAGTACACAAATTCAGACATTCCCACACCTTTCCCCCCACCCACATCATGACTTTGCGTTGCTGAGTTTCCTCGGTACCTCAAATACAGGTTCCAACACTGCAAACTCTTTTAGAGTAAACAAATACGTTACAAGTCATCCAACAGTTTTGCAATAAGTAACTTAATTTAGTGATATGAAAAAAAAAAAAAGAGACATAGAACTGTTATATTTAAAAGCGAATATAATTTGAATTCATCCCAATTCAAACTGTATTTCTGTTATTGGTAGATGATCTTTCCTGCCTTGGTATTTTTGGGCCTTAAGAATAATGATTGCTGTGGATGCTGTGGGAATGAGAGCTGTGGAAAGAGGTTTGCGGTAAGTGAGAAGAAACGTGGCAAAAAAGTAAAAGCTAAATCGTTACCGGTATGATATATGTATCTTCTGCTCATGGTCACTGAGAGACTAGACGGATGCTGCCCAGAGCGTAGGACACAAAGCCTTGACGTTTGTCTGAGTGCTGGAAGGTAGAAATATCAGGCTGTAAAAATTGTACTGTGCCTCTGATGTTGTGCCACAAGTATCACAACTGTTCTGCCTTATTGTATTTTGCTGTCACAAGATACTTGTGGTTGCTTTCACAATTAAAACTAATTTCTGACAGATCTGCACTTTGTTTTGCAGAGTGTTAACAGATATCTCTTTAGCCATTTTTTGTTGAAAGTTTTAAAAATTATTCTGAGTTGGGGACTACATTCCCAACTGCAGATGCACACAATGGGCTGTATCTCAGAGATTCATAGGAAATTTTCTGGTTGGAAGAGACCTCAGCAGGTCACCAAATCCAACCTCCTACTCAAAGCCAGGTAGATCAGGCTCCATTCTGAATTTATAGCTTCTTTTCACACTAGAAGTGAAGAGTTTCAAATGGAAACTTTCAGACATTAGCAAACATTTCAAGCATTTTAGTTTAAAAATGAGTTTAGAGAAAAAATAAATATATTTCTACCAGGAAGGTCTGTCCTTTTGAAATGGATTGTTTGGCTCAAGTAGGTCATTACACTTTTTTTTATAGAGGAATAGGTTTTCAATTGAAATAAAAAGGAAAAAAGAAATTGGGAAAGAATCATGGCTGTGAGGTTAACAAGGAGCCTTCCCTAAAACCCCTCTGTTTGATGCTGTCTTCATGCAATCCCAACAAAGCAGGTGGAACTTTGGGGGCAGGGGGGGAAATAGGGCCACATATTTCTCTTCACCACATTGTATTAACAATTTTCTGTTGGCAGTGAACATAGCTTAGTTCAGCAGTTACCAAACTACTACCATTTTGCACTGTAAGGCAGCAGAACTGGGGGCGTGGTTGTACCTGGCGATGACCCACCAGGGATGACCCACCGGCTCTGAGCGCTGCTGCCCAGGCTCCTGGTGGCATATGAAAGCTGAACTGTACATGTGTGGTGCTGCCCACGAAGTGACCCACCTCCTGCCATGCCGTCCCTGGTGACAACTCATTTTAGCTGGCTGAGAGACTGGGATTATTAATACAGTCATAAGTACTAAGTACACCATACTAAAAAAGTCCGAGTGGCCTTACCACAGCATGACCGAGAACTGAATTTGTTCTTGTATGTTAGCAGAAACACCATTATTATGACGTCTACTACATAAACATAATGTTTAAGTTCCATTAGAGATATCAACATAAAAATGCATGTCAGCACTGACGGCGAGAGTCTCGTGATGAGGTCCGAACAAAAGCTCACAGACCTGACATCACGTTTCTTTTCTTCTTTTGCCTGTATCACTTTGATCCAATAACTACCCCTACCTACAAACTATTATGGCTACAAGTGCTTCAGAACTAAAGCAGGGCATAAGTTTTTGCATGATTGACTTACATATTAGAGTATGTGAAAAAGCTGTAATGGGAAGCCGGAAAAATAAAGACATCCTTTCCATGCCATTCCAATTGCACTGTTAGAGCTAATGATGACAAGTACCTGAGAGGAGATAAAGTACACTAATATGAAAACTCCTCCTGGGAGACTCGGGAAGAAAAAATACAATTACTTGGTCCCAATATGACCAAGATACCAAAGGTAACTTGTAAAGGGTTCTGTAGAATTTTTTTTAATGCCTTGAGTAGTCCAAGACTTCAGTCCTGCTTACAGTCTTGAGAAAGACACCCACTCCAGTGGAACAGAGGACCTTGAACAAGTCTAGTGGACAAATACTGTCCAAAGGGGAGGAGTGCCACCTACTGTGTCAGCATCGACCCTTTTGTCTTCAGGCAAATAGCGCGAATTCTTTTAAAGCTTCTAAATGCCAGTGCAGGTACGCCTTATACATTTACTATGTAATTGCAAACTAATATATTTTAGCTGGTCCCGAGTTGACTATTTTGATTGTTAAGAGCTGAATTTAGGGAATATACATTCACATTAGTAGGCTACATTTCCTTGTTTGAATGAGAACAAAAATAACATTCTTTTTCTCTTCATCAGATGTTTTCTTCTATAATATTTGCTGCAGTTGGACTTCTGGGAGCTGCATACTGCTTTGTTTTGTCAGCAGTAGCCATCAACAAAGGCCCTAAATGTAACATTGGAACAGAATGGACCTATCCTTTCCAAGATGGGTAAGACAAGCAAAACAGAAAAAAAATTTACACGTTTAAACTTTGTAATATGATTTAACTTCCAAATCCATTGTCTAATGTCTAAAACACAGAAGCTCTTAGAAGAACCAGCAATGCATAGCAACACAAAATATGATTCAAAAGCATGGATGTAAAGACTAGCAAGTACAATCAAACCTACTGAGTTTCAAAGGAACCAATAAAGAGAAATGCACAGCCTTCTGGATGGGGCTTTGAGCAACCAGCTACAGTGGGAGGTGTCCCTGCCCATGGCAGGGGACTTGGAACTAGATGATCTTTAAGGTCCCTTCCAACCCAAACCATTCTATGATTCTAGGTTATTCTTGGGATGATAGGCTACAGGGATAAATTCCACCCAGACGATAGCAGTGACATCTTATAGCAAAATTTGATGGTATTCAAATAATTAGTATCTACGTGTCACTTCATCTTAGTTATGGAATTTGTAAGTTGTCTGTTCCTCACACTGCAACTCAAACATGTTTGCTGTCATGTATATTTACCACTTTCGGAGAGGTGGTGTGACAGACATGAAACCCCCATGATCCCATTGCTCAAGGCTGAAGCCAGCAAAGGCCCAACTGGAAACAGGGTGTGATATGTCACCAAGAAGAGGAGGACAAATTGACAATGGGTGCAGCACCTCGGCAGCCCTGTCGCTGGGGAGGTGCACTTGGCGGGTGTACGACATACCACCTGGTGTCAGCACTGCTCCATCCAGCAGAGAACCAACCAGCAGTAACAAAAACGCCTTCACCAGAAGACATTGGCATGGAAGAACATCCGCTTGGCACATGCTTGGCCAAACGGATGTTCAGTCATCTTCCCAAAATACCAGAAACTGTTCAACTGTAGCTAACGTACTCACCTCCGACTGTTCCATTCTGGTGTCTTGGCTTTTCAAATCAATTGCTTCAATCGATCTAGAAACTCAAACAGGATCGCGTTCTCGATAAGTAGCATCAGTGTGATAATGGGAAGTCTTTTTCGCAGTACTGAAGCTAAGAGAGCATCACAGCATTGACAGCTTGTCAGCCGTGATGTACACACCCCGCCCCACGAGCTAACAGCACCTTCATAACTGTTTTGTTCACCCCCCAGGGATTACCTCAGTAACCACAAATTGTGGAGCAGATGTCAGTCCCCCGAAAACATCGTCCCATGGAACCTGACCCTCTTCTCCTTGCTGCTTGTCATGAGTGGGATCCAGGCAGTGCTGTGCGGCATTCAGATGGTGAACGGCCTCTTTGGAACAATCTGCGGGGACTGCAAATGTTGCGGATGCTGTGGGGTGAGCATCTGATGTTTTTCTTTCATTATTTTGGGTATTGGTGACAGTTCCATTACATACCTGACAAGCTGACAGTCTGACAAACTAAACTAGCCTTCATTCAGTACCATGATTATGATTTTTAAAGTACAGCTGAAACCCTACAATGTTGTCAGGTGCTGAAAATATGATCTCAGCCCATATTATGGTGTTTATCTGACAGCTTCCCATAGCCACTGGGAAAAAATAAAAACCTTTGAAAGGCACAGGAATAGTAGTCACTAAATTATCTCCATATTTTTATTCTTCTAGGGAAATGGAACTGTCTAAAGAATATGAATATTCCCTTGTCTTGGGAGGGTCCCTTTTGCAACCATTCCATAAAGCAGCCCTACAACGCATCGTCTCTGGCTCAGAAGATGAGAATGAAGGGCACTTCCCCCGCCACTAATGTTATGAAGCCCTGACTCCCTTTCTAGCCTTCCTGAAACCGCTCATCATGGAATAAAATAAATTAAATACAACTCTTACATTCATAATTATTTTGTAAAACAGTTTCCTTTGAAAAAGAGGGTATTCTCAGGCAAAATATTTTTCTCTCCCGAGTCAGCTTTCCAACTGGGGATCACCAAATGCTGCTGGTACAAGTTCAATTGTAAAGTAGCTGTGTCTATTTCCATTGGAGGTTTATCACACAGAAATATCACAAGCCTAACTTTTTTTGAGTACGTGTTTACTTTAGGTGGAAAAGGGAGGACTTCTCTCTTCTAGACCTGCTATGATTAAAATGCTCTCTACAAAGAGAGTCTCTGTTACAGAACAGATTCATGGAGGTCTCTTCTCTTGACTGTGCCTGACAGATGGGCACATTCAGGAGCACTGCTGTGCAGGTAAGTGGAGGGTCAAAGTAAAAGCCAGAGCATAGAGTGCTGCGGATCCCTAGTCTGAGGCATTATGAGTCATCTTGGACACCACAATACCCTACTCTACACCAGAGAAAGGCTAATTCACAACCATTTCTCAGCACGATGGGAGTCTGGCTTCTCCACTCATCTGTAATCAATTTTCCTGCAGTCACTCTCACCAGAAAGAATATAACAACACAGTACGGCTATAGAAGATGAAACCTTAAACAGAAAGTAGAAGAACATGGGAGGCTTGTAGAGAGACCTTCCCAGCCTACCATTTGTTGTACTCCAGGGACCTCCTGAGCTAAAGGTTCTACCTCTGCATTTCACTCTTCTTGAGGGATTCTTTCTCCACAAAGCTGTCCAGTTGTTTCTTGGATCACAATATGCCTTCCATAGTCTAACTTCATGTTGTGGGAAGAACCTTAGTTGTTCTGACCCTGCCACCTGCTCCTTTTGTTTGATGCCTCCTAGTTCTTGTCTACAAGAAAGAGTACACAGCCAGTCTTATCCCCTCCTTCCCCGTGATACCTAATTTCATAGATTCTCTCCTATCTCCTCTCAGTTGTCTCTTTATTTAGCCTGAAGAGCATTAGTATATTTAGCCATCCTTCATACAGTAGTTGTTTCACCTTTATTTGAAGTTTTTTCACTAACCAACCCACTGTGATCTCTTATCTAACAAAGGTGATGCAGTGATTTAGAGTCACAGATAAACAGGTCCAGGAGGCATCTCTGGAGCCTACCTTTGTATGCAAAGGTAGTGCAAACAACACTTAAATAACTCATAAAACATCTGTGTCACCTGTTCTTAAAAATCTCTAAGTTCAGAGATCCAACATCTTTTTAGCATTTTATAACACTGCAAACTGTTCTGGAAGTTAGGAAGACTCTTAATATGTAATCATGCACCCCCTGGCACAACACTGTTCTTTTCCTGGTAGGCTTATGGAAAAGCCTTCCCCTTCCCAGCAAAATTCCACATACTTGGAGACTCCTGTCATGTTTCAGTCCTCATCTCTGACAAAACAAAAAATTTTCACTTTTTCATTATAATTTATGTTCTTTCACAGCTCAGTATTCACCTTGTCCTCCTGTAAGCTTCTCCTACAACTTTCCAGAAGCTGAACACTGGACTGGTGACTTCAACACAGGTTACAATTTCTATTCAGTTGAGTTGAGTAGCTCATAACTCCTCTTATTAAAGCTTCCAATCCATACATGAGCGCAAAAGCTTCATTCATCTTTTTGCAGAAGTTCAATTTAGCTATGTTTGGCACAGTGCTATGAAAGAGATATGGAAGGCAAAAGAGAGTTGAAAGGCAAAAATTCTTTTTAGAAAGAACCAGTCTTAAAAAAACGTAAAAAGAAAAAATTATTTCCCAAAGAAACCAAAAAGGAAATACGAGGGATTGGAGAAGTTTCAGGGATTCAGATCAACGGATATGCCTCTTAAGAAATTCCTACAGACAAATTTTCACAACCCAGCTTTCCAGCCTGGATGTCTCAAGATTTGTAGATCATCAATGTACTTGCCACATCTCTTCCCTAAAATTTTCCACCTGAAATACTGATTCTGTAGCCTGTGCTTTCAGAAAATGTATTTCATGTAGTCTGTAATTATGCTAGAGATTATCTGAAGAACTTAAAGTATTCAGAAACACTAAAATCTGGCGAGCAATATGCAAAAATGTTAAACAGCTAGATTTAGGTACTAAGAGTTACATTAAGAAAAGCAAAGTGGCCTCAGTAATACATTGTGCAAGATGATAAAAGAAATTATAAAAAAACCTCTTCAGAAACAGCTGTCTCTCCCACCTGTTCTGCAGCATTGCTAGGGAATTTGAGAGTACCCTTTATATCACCACCCACTGATGCAACCATCTCCCATCTATTCTTTCATCAGTGGTTACCAGCTGTCCTGCACCTCATCTCACATTTGTCTTGTTTTATTTATATGAAGCCTTTGGGAACATGGAATGTTTCTCATCAGCATTCAACAAACGGACGGGTAGCTGCATAGTGTAAAATTTTGATATATTAATAAATCTTTGTGGGAGACTTGGGATAAGAAATAACAGACAGGAAGCTATGATATCTAAAACTAAAACCAGCAAGTGCTTCATGAGATCAATGCTTCTAAGATGCCCAACTACATGGTGGTTTCTAACATAGCTAATACATAGCAGATACTGAGAGAAGGCGCACATTTCGTCTTGTGATCTAGGCTGCATTTGCACCATGGCCTTGGGGTGTACTGAAAAAGCATAGACAAACTGGAACCAGCAACTCAGCTGGTCTAGCATTTTAAAGCGTCAACAACAGCGTTCCTAAATCTATTTAGTTATTGTTAACATTTGAGGCTCTCCCCTAGCATTTAATTTCAAGGCAATCACACTTATCTCTAGTATCTGTTTTGCAGTAACTGGAGATTGCTCTCTGTGTTTTTACTGAGCAAACTGTCCAGTAGAACCCAGGAGAGGGGTCTAATCACATATCATTGTAACAGAGAAAGATCTAAGGGGACAGTGGTACTCCTGGGAGAGAAGTCACAGGTACAGAGAGGACAATGCTAGACAGGGACAGAAAGATGATGCTAAGAGAGGAATGACAAACAAGGAGAACTGAAAGTGTTGTAACAGATCTCACTAGTCCTGGCCAACCTGGACACCCACCACGCTCAGTTTTACTGTGTACAAATGTAAACTATTACACAGATGTAGAAATCCTAGTAGCCTAAAAGAAAAATACTAGCACCAGTTCATAAAATCTGAGATGCACACATTATCTGACACTTCATTATTCACCCATAAAAACTGGCTGCTCAGTGACTGCTTGACTAAGCTGCTGAGAATATGGCAATCCTGACATTGCGTGACATCATTTCAGCTGAGAGTTTACCTAAAAAGAAACACATAGGTGATTTAACAACCCAGAGTACAACATGTGGAGTGCGTATCTGTGATTTTGAGCCCACGCACTTCAGCCTAACAAAACGGGTGCCCCTGCACAGCTAGACTATATACAGTTGGAGCTCTCTTTATGGATTGTCTCCAATAAATAGACTGCAACAAGACGACACATTAACCACAGCACAGCGTCACCAGCCAGGGAATGATGCGTTATTTAACTGGCAACTGTTTGCAAAAGTTTCTCTTCTAAAATTAGGAAGTAACATACACAAAGTAAGAAGACATTTGTTCAGCCAAGAGCAAAGGATGTTTTGTAACATCATTCTAATCTTGAATGTTCATCCCCTGGCCATAGTTCAACTGCAGCTCCCCCTTCGCAGCTTCTAGATTACTCACAGCATAACCAGCAACAAGGCAAATGACAGCAAACTGCAACCTCTTCTGCCTGAGGCTTGGGAGGTTGACTTCTGTCATGTTGGTATGGGTGGGGTAATTACCTCAGAGGGCAGACACTGGTATCACAGGGATGGACATGAATAAAACCCCAGCTAAAGCACCTCTGAAGCTTTTTCTTGCCAAATTACTTTTTCACTAGGAGAGGACATGCAGTTTAACTGTGTCTGGTTTTCATGGTTGAAAGTTAATTTTCTTTCTAGTGATTGCTGTGAAAGGACTGTCAATAATGCATATTATTTTAGTTGTTGCCAGGCAATGTTTACACTTTTCAAGAACTCTTTTCAGCTTCCCACAGAAGCCAGGAAGGAGCATAGACAGAACAAGGCAATATTCCATACCATAGACATCATGCTCAGTATAGAAATGGGGGTTGGCCCGGGGAGGGGGTATCTGTGATCTCTGCTTGGGTTGGGCTGGGCAACCAGTTCGCTCTGTGACTTATTTCTTGCATATTCTTGCACCATTATTATTATTATTATTATTTTCCTTTTCCATTATTGTTCTACTAAACTGTCTTTATCTCAACCCATGAGGTTTTTTTCCCCTTTCCCCTCCTTTTTCCCCCATCTTCTCCCTGCCCTTCTCAGAGGGAAGGGGGAGTAAGCAAGTGGCTGTGTGGTCCTAGCTGCCAGCTGGGGTTAAAGCACAACAGGGACACAGGCATTGCTGATGATATGGGGAAGAGCAAGCTTTGAGGACCAGGTAGAAAAAAAAGTACAAGAAAGATTTTTGCTGGAGTACCACACTGAAAATAACGTTGTTGGAATGCCCTCCTGACAGAACTCTATGGAAAGTGGTGTGAGAGGTGGGACTCCCAGCAGAGGTGTGGACACCACTCATCCCGAAGAAAACACAGGCACAGGAATCCTTTGCAGGCGTGACACCGTTGGTGCAGCCTGAAGTGGCTTTCTGAACGCCAGCAGGGAAATGAGAAGGCCCATCACTGGGACTGCTACGTTACCTTGTTGTCTGGGAAAGGCAGAGTATTGACGTGCTTCCTGTGAAACAGCTGGGGGTTTCAGTACATCACAATCTCAGGAAATCCCCCTTGACATGTTATTACAGCTCTCAGGTAACAATATCATGGGAGCAGCCATCTGCAGAGAGCACTGCCATCTTGGAGGGGGAGAGAGATACCTTGCAAGACGTGAGTTGGCATCTTTAGAAACAAACTGAAAGACCTTTATAAACAAACACACATTCAATGTTTCTGCCAAAGAAACTTTAACATTTAACATTCCTGAGTAAACAGGCCATGAATTAACAAACTTATTTCTCAAAACAGGGTCAGAAGCTAATAGATTTTGCATTTCTGTTTGGTGGAGGTTCCAGAGCTTTTTTTATGTAAATGCAAGATAGTGTTAGAAGCATTCTAACAATTAATTTGAATAAATTATCTAAGGGAATGATTCAGGGAAGAGTATTAAAATTAATTAACAGTAGCAGTTGCATTGGATCTTAAATCACCCATGTTATGTACCATGACAGTAAAGGGCAGATACTCAAATACAAGCCCTGGATGTTTAGGTTTCACGGCTTGTTCCCAGGAAAGACAACAGGTCTTAATACAGAATTTAAAAAACTTCTGGAGTAAGTGATCAGACTGAAACAAAAGCACCATTTAAGTCCCCAAAACAGAACTTAACAGCAAATTGACTTGATGGTAACTCTTCTGTTTAGAGGTAACTGTATTAAACAAATCGTAGCAGAACATTTCTGTTAGTGAATTAGGAATTAGGAAGAGCCACTAAAAGAAACAAGTAACAGTGGCACTGGGGAGCACGTTGGAAACACTATGAGTAAAACTGTAACCATCACTAATGACCATAACAACTACTAATAAACTGGAACATAATGGTAAAATAACCCGTTTCATTTGCTAAGTACTAATCATTTACAGTCAAAATGTATGCTTTTTGCAGAGAATAGTATGTCTGTACCTTTATTCCAGGTAGTGTTACACAGTTCCCTGGGAAACACATACTAAAATCCTCCAAAGAAAAGAAACAAACAATTTAATAAACCAATATCGAAGATCTTTAAGCTCATTTATATTTGTTTTTCATGTACAAGATCAAAGAAATAAAAAAACCCCACCAGAACCAAACCCTAGATACAACAGTTTGATCTGATTGCTTTTGATACATACAATCTGTTGCAACGTATTCAAAATCAAAAACAAATGCTCACACACATCATATAACAAAATGAAAAAAGTAAATAAAAAAGTTAAAGTACTAGCATGTACATGGATGTAGTATATTAGGAAACAAGTTTATTTGAACACCCATATTTTTCTGTATTTAAAATAGACATTTTAATCCTTCTCTTCCCCAAACATTTGTTCTTAAAAACTGAAACCCAATCCCTCCCCAAGTTACATTCTAACGGTATTACCAGAATACAAACTGTAATTAACAGCAATCCATTACTTCTGTATCACCAAGACTTATGTATACCACCCTCAGCAATGGTCTACAGTGAAACTGTCCAGCTGGCACATTTGTTTTATTCATACTATAAGTAGACAGTGTACATTTAGTAAAGTAAATAGTCAAAACCTGAAACAGTACAGGGAAATATTGTCAGCAATAAATTCAGTTTCAGAAGAATTACATATGCTTTGAATGCTTAAAAGTTCTGCCATAAGCCTATTTAAAGTCAGAAACTTTTAAAAAAAGAGAACCTTAAAAAAATAGATTTGCTGCACTTTATCTGATACATACTCTCCATTACAAAAATGAAAAGCTTACAGTGTAAAGGATCACTTTCAACTTAACAATGATTTAGTTCATGACTGAGTGAAGATCTGACCTAAGATTCTGGCAGTTGTTTTACACTGGAAGTGACGTTTTCACATAGCACGTTCCTGTTTCAAATCTGCTGATGGCTTATTATGGAAGTAATATGGAAACATAGTTCCTGATTTTTTTACCTCTTTAAGGTCTTTGAACCAAGACACTTAACCACCTGAAACACCAATGAAAGATGAATCAAGTTTGTAGCTTCACAATTCTGATAAACATCTTACGTGACTTTACTAGAAAACTCCATCAATTTTCACTGTAAGAAGTATGTCCTTCCGTTGATGAAAATCAGTGTAGCCAAACAGAAGTCAACACAGGTTAGCTAACTCACGCCAGCTGAGAACCTGACCTGCTTGGGCAAAATTTATATTTACATAAGTACAGACTTACTAGCAAATGAACAAACTGCATTTTCTAAACACAACCTAATGATGAGCAGTATCAACTGAATCATACTAGAGCTCAGACCTGCAGCTACTGTGAATTGTTCTAGCACCAATGGCTTTCAGTTCGTTAGGCCAAGCATGCCAAACTGACAGGCTGGCCTTACAAGTTGGCATCACAACCAGATGCCAAAATTTTGCCAATTCTTGTCCCAAAGTCAGTCATGTCACTAAAGAACAAAGCCTTAGGACCACTTGTTTTTCATTTAGGCTGACAACCTGAAGAAATCCTTAAAAGAGAAAGATTAATCATAATTACAGTAATATTGGTCAGCCCTGCCCGGTCCCCTGTTTGTTGAAAAGAAATTTCCGCTATCTCAACAGTTAGCGCTAGCAAAAATAATTAAAACCCCCAACAAATAACCCCTCCAAAAGAATAAAAGGAACACAATGCCCATTCAGTAATTCAATTCTGTGCAGACACAACTCTGCTGTCACATCTCATTTTCTATTAAAAACCCCCACAAACAAACATAAAAAGAGCTACTTTTCCCTATGTAATACAAGTTTGTGATGGTAGGTCTTTGCCTTCCATCTCTTTTTTCAAAATTTCCGTGTGTGTGCTTTTAATTTTCCATCTTCTGATATCACGTACACCCAGCAATTCATCATTGACAAGGTAGTTTATTGTATCAGGTTCTTCTATTACCTTTTTTACTGAACACTGGTGATTCATTTTCCGTGTATCTCTATCTGCAGCCTCCCCTCCCAGCAAGGATCTACATTTGTCACGTAATCATGTGTCTTCCAAACCTACTCCATATTCCCATCACTTCATCTCTGACCTTTTCACCTACCTTCACCCAACCAGATGAAAAAAAAAGTCTGTAGTGATCAATATTCTGGTGCATCAGTAAGATCTGGTTAAGTGTCATTAGACCTGGCAAACACACATTAACACTGAGTTACATCTCTTCCTCCTCTCTACGTAGCCTGGGTTAAGCTTAGAGAAAAGTTTTAATGCCTTTCATAAAAAGACACATATTTTTCAATATAAAAAGCTTAAATTCATAGATTATAAATAATATAATTTCAAAATATTTAAGAATTTTAGGACTTCATTTGCATTTCAGGGGAACTGCAAGCTTAATGTCCTTGATGCCTTCTCAGTCCCAAACCTTTGATAAAGAAGCATTTGTAGGATACACAACAGGTAGCAATGCACAGAACATGCCCTGCGTCCTGCACACCGACTGCAGTAAGTGAAAGACTTAAGAACTACGCAACTTTACCAGACAAGTCACAATACTGCCTTAGCATTGCCCTGATAAAGTTACCATCTTTTTTCATGTATACAACTACATGTATTTTGACATTGTCAGTTAAAAACATTACTGAAAACAGTATGAGCAAGGGGAGTTTCCCACTACATATGACATTAACAAGTAGTGCCACATTTTTCAGACCTGATTTCAAAAAAGCATGTTTTTGCATTTAAGATATTTGCCACAGATTTTATATATATAAAAAGTTGTTTGTTCATGTGTTAAGTTACAAAATTGTAGTGCTTAATATAATAAACATCAAAATCTAAGGTCGTTTAAAAAAATGCTTGTTTATAATACATTGCTTTATTTTTAAAAGGCAGCAGTCAGTACCAGTCTAGTTTATTTTGCAACGATATTGTAGTGTAAAAGTGTTGCTAAACATTTCTGGTACTTTCAGACTGGAAGTATTTATTTTCCAAAAGTTATACAGTAATATACTGAAAAAATAAATTGCAATAGTACTGTTTGTGCCTTTAAAAATACATAATGAGAATTATTATGGCTGATATGGATCAGATTTCATCTATATTCCATACAGCACACTTTTACTAAGAAAGACAGAAATATTTTTAAAGCTTAAATTGATTTAAAAAAAAAAGATTCTGATACTATTATCATAAAAACAGTAATAAAGCTGCTCTCATGGTCTGATGCTGTGCAGTGTTTGGAACCAAGTGACCTAGTAGTGACATTCTGTGATTCATAAAGAGTTTGTGATGTTAATCAATACTAGGAGACCAGTCAGGGACATGCACAACCACCATCCACTTTCTCTCCTTAAAGTGAACCATTTCTGCCTGGTCTGAAAAGGTAAAGAAGTTTACAGATATGTAAAGTACACAGGTATGTAATAAAGTAGTGTGCTTTTTTTTAAAAGAGGAAGAAATATATATGTGTATATGTTTATATATATATGTATTTTATATTTAAGTTAGTGTCAATCAAATCCAGGCAGAGATTAAACTGACCATAAAGATGATGTAACAAAAGTCATTAAGGCAGTAAGTTGCATCTCTTGAGGCTTTTCAGATACTCTACCTCTATCTCAAGAGGAAAAAGAAATGTTGAATTGCATTGTAGGCTGAATCAGCATTGAATGATTACAGCCAGGTAAGGAAAGGCTCATTTTTGTTGAGTACTGACTCCACATCGTTGAGAATAGGGATCAAGTCTTCTGACTCCAGAGTCCCAAGATCAACATTTGTTCCTGGAAGACAGTCGAGGAAATCGGGGAAACGTGTCTGTTGTGGATTTATGTTCATGGCTGGCTGTGCTATAGTTTCTCCTAGGAAAAGAAAATAAGGACTTTTGAAATAGTAAACCCTTCTTGTGGGTAATTTAAAACGACACAATTGATAATAAAAATTAGAGTGCCCCTTTCCTATAAGCACTTGTGAGCATTTCTATCCTCTACAAACATTACCTCAGAACCTCATTTGCTTGCAGAATGCATATACTTGTAAGAGTTAATTTCATATCCTTGCTTTGCTCTCAAAAGCACAAAAGGCCCTTTCCAGCAGAGCTCAAAGTAATCACCCTCTGACCTTCCTCTTGGGAAGCAGGATTGTTCACAGAGTTCGCTAGTCTGCACAGGGAGCAATGCAACCAAGTCTTATGTAAACCCTCCATCCTGCTCTCTGTGCAAGGGTGAATGCTAATTATGGGGCAGAATTTAAAAAGTGACATTTCAAAAGTTAAAATTGAAAAAATATTTACAGCAATCTAGCTCTGCAATAATATATCATTTTTTCATAAATTGCTAACAACAAGCACGAAAATCTTTAATGATGAAACCTTTTTGCAACTTCTTTGCAACTTCTGATGGCTTCCAAAGGAAGCTTAGGTGAAGAACTGCTGAGAACTGAACGTCTTTGCAACTTCTGATGGCTTCCAAAGGAAGCTTAGGTGAAGAACTGCTGAAAATTTCACTATCTGGAAAAGAACTTGTTGAATTCCTAGTAACTTATTTCAGTATTTTAAATAACGTGAGGATACTGATATAAAAATAAATTCATACCAAAACTTAAACTAGCTAAATGCATTCTGTTTGAAGGCAAATCCAACCTTGCCATTATAAGAGACTTACTAAAGAGACTGACTTCCCAGAGTTAGAAAATGCAGTGATTTGTACCAAGAATGCAAGCTAAGACCAGATTTTTACTCCTCCTACTTTGCACTATGGAATGAAAACACAAATTAAGGCTCACATTTTCCATCTTTTACTTATTTTGTTTAATATCAGTTTAAGGTAAAAGGGTAGAATCTGGACCTAAGTTAAAGCTAAGAACCTTATAGGCTCTAAGTACCTTTTAGGCATTTTCCTCCACAGTCTCAATCTGTTCTCTCATGGGAAAGTAAGAGATTATTGTTCAGTTGTGCAATTATAAAACATTACCAGTTACAACACAAAGTTATTCATATCATTATAGAGTAAGCTAAATCAGAGTATTCTACCTGTATCCATCTCATCTACGTTGCTGAGGAAATCTTCAGGAGTCGTTGGTATACTGTAGCATCCTAATCCCAAACCACTGTCTGTACTCTGTTCCCTGGAATGGTATGGCCCACTATAAATTGAAACATGAAAAAGCTTCAGTAAAGATGTTCTGTTAGACATAGTCCCCAATCATGGTGTTTGAAAAAAAGACAGCACAGTAGGTTACATATTAAATACCAAGTCATTAAGCCACATTCTCAACTGTTGGCCACTAATGTGGTCAATGTTGCATCAGACCAACTATAAAGCAACTGAAGGGGGACCATTCTTAAATTTTGAAATACACACATGAATATATAACTCTCCACACAAAAGCAGTTCTGATAGCCTAAAAAAATTGAGTTTATTTATATTTAGGTAATGTACCTATTCTACCTAGTCTTCTACATACACCTGCAGTACAATTTAAAACCACCTGTTACCATTTGTTTGATTGTTCTAAGATTACTTCTTGAAGTATAAACTAGAAGATTTCAGGTCAGCTCCTCAGCAGTAACCCCTATTGACAGTAAGTACAAAAGAAGATGATATAAGAAACCATTTGAGAGAGACAACTTTAAAAGCACGAAGGCGGCAACAGAACCCATCGCCTAATGAAGAGGACATGAACTTGCCTGTTCAAGAAAGGATCGGACCCGTTATTTGTAATAGGCCTCATGTCTTGTGTCATGGCAGGGGTATTCACAGCTGTCTGAACGGGGGCCATGCTTTCTGAGTCCATGGGAAGTTGTCTGCATAGAGCAGCTTCCTGGAAAGGCAAATAAATATAAGGGAAGGGTTATTGCAATAGCTCAGAAATACTGCAGTCTTGCAACAAGTGAACATGTAATATATACAGGTCTTCTCGTTTAGGTAAGTAGTTCTAAACAACGTAACTGATGACCGTTTACACTGGTGCGAAGAAAATCACCATGTAGATAGATGGCATCTTTCATACCCACCTGGGCTGGCTCAAAAAGCTGCAGAATCTACCTCTGGGTTACCGCCACAGCTGGAAGCCAGACTCAGCTGGCAGATGTGTTTGAGGACTTTCTAATCAGCTTCACACTAGACCAGAGTCTGTTTGCCTGTTCAAATCAGCCTCATGCTTTCTGCGTGATGCCTATCACCAAGTGTGTGTATAACTGGCTTTACCGGCAGAGCTGTCACGTTGGCAGCCCCGGGGAGGGCAGTGGCAGGGAGCCAGGGGCAGGCCACCCTTCAACAGCCACCACTGCCCACAGAACGGCTGCTCCTCTACAGCCTTGCTGGCCACAGAGATAATCCCTACAAAATCTAACTATCTCTGTTATAACTTCGGACACCTTGTGCATCACCTCATCACGAAACACCAACAGCCCTGCACACTGTAGCTGAGCACCGACGGCCTGTCCACGCTTCATGGGCGAGCCCTCTCCAGCTGAGAGTTTTCACACACAAACCAGAGCTCTGCAACGCTGACACTACAATTGCAGTTGACTGTTCAGTGAGGCCAAATTCTGTGAGAGCTGGAATAGCAATAACAAGAGACATTAAAACCTACAGCATCTAACAGGTTACCTTCATGAAATTGCTCTCAGTTTAAACTGGTCCAAAAGAAAGCAAAATCAGGCACTGAAACTATATGAGTTATTATGAGATGACATAATTTGCTATATAGAATATCCCTTGCAACATTAAAGTACTGAATATGTTAGAAGAAAATCACTGGAACCAAGACTTTGACCCAATAATCTTTAGAATGAACCCTCTGTCCATTAAGAAGCTTCTGCCTAATGACCTGTCTCATGTACAGCATCTTTAGGATGGCAAATGAGCAATGAGAGCCAAAGGAAACTTGTTTCAGAACTCTTCCTGAATGATGAATTCTTCTAGCATTATCTCTGTGAAACAATCATGACATCTAGTGGTACAGAGGTCTCTGCAAAGGGTGTTTGGCTCCACAGGGATGAGCCAAACAAGTAACCTAAGACCTTAAAATACTAAAGCTGTATCTGTTTTTTACTTAGTTTTCTCAACCTTACTTTTTTATGAAATAAGCAAAGGAAATATTTAATTTCAATCCTTGTAGAAAACTTTCCTCCAATGAATCAGCCATTCATTCTCCCAAGTACAGAAAAGATTAATATGTTTTTGAGGCTACAATATAACATTTTACTCTGTTTTCTATTGATTTCTTTTTGAAGAGGACTGGTCTGGTCTCTTTATGAGTAATGTAACAGTTCCTCATTGGGAATTAACATATATTGGTGCCCATTAATGCAATGTTTCCTTTATAATCAAATTATTAATATATATTCAGTGATAAACAGTAATTTACATTAGATGGTGTAATTATTTCATAAGTGTTAAGAATAATCTGAAAACTCTTAATAGCTTATTTATGAGAGCATATGCATGTCACTACATTTGCCAAATGACAATTCTAATGATGATATTTCTATTTATGATTAAACGAGCTGGAGCCTGTGAAAATGTACAAACCTCAGAAAACGGGCAAACCAGCTTTTTTAACTGTCTACATGAAGATACTGAAAGTATTTTTTTAAATAAAAGAATATCAACTGCAGCAACATAAGCAAGGTTAATACTGGAAAGACAGCAAGAAAGAAAAAGAGAAAAGATAGCCAGAAAGAAAGAAATACAAAAAGAGAAAGGAGAAGAAAAGAAAAGACAGACATGTGTTAGCGCACTAAAAATACAGCCCAAATACCACCTTTTATGCTGTAAGGGTGATGGAACATTGGAACAGGTTTCCCAGGGAGGCTCTGGAGTCTCCATCCTGAGCAACCTGCTATAGTTGACCTTGTTTTAAGCAGCTGAGTTGGAATAGATAACTTTCCTGCTTTTCTGTTTTGGACAATCTTCTTAATAATTTCTTGCTAATGACAAGCCATTTTTTTTCAATTATCAGATTTAAATTCACTTGTATTGCCCAATACAACTCTACTGTATCAAACATAAGCCTGACAATTTCCTGTCTGTAGGAGGTGGTGGAAAATCCTTTCTGTTCAGCAACTTCTCAATGAATCATACAGTACGAATCAGTGTGTCGACTTGTTGAGGACTGTGTATGTGTGTTGGGGGGGGGTGGGTAGGTGAGGGTTTGCCGAGCTCCCTGCTCATGAAAGAGAAAAAACGAACTAAAAATATGCTGCCCAGAAAAATATTAAAGTTGATAATAACGATTAACCAGAGATAACCGAGGCTGACAACCAACTGTTCTACCAGAGAGCAGCATCAAAGAAAATCTATGAAGGAAAAGTCATGCACCTGTAGAAAAGCTTGTGAGCAGCAAGCAGATTCTCCCTTTTCCTTTGGAAAGCTGACAAAAAAAGATCAGTAGGAAAGCAAATTAACTTTTTCCAGAATGAGTTAAACTGAGTAAGGAAACATTTAAATAGAAGCTGTCATACTGGTTTTCTGAAATGCCGCCCTTCTCACACGTACTCAGTCTGCAGTTCTAGAGGCTTTACCAACTAAATGAAGAAGACGACAAAGACAGAAACAAATTCCCTACTCAGGGAGCTTCCAGAAGTCTGTGTTCCTCCCGGATGGGTGTGCTGTTCCAGCCCAGCAGCTGCAGCCAGGAATGGCAGTGGGGATGCAGCAGCTGCTGCCAGGCTGAAAGGAGGAGGTTTGTGACCCACCAGAAGAATTCTTCCCCTCTGAAACACTCTGCGCCTCCTCACAGCTGCTGGCAGCAGTGTGCACGCTTACTCAGCATTTTCCCCTTAGGCAGGTTAGGCAAGAAAAGCAGAAGCAGCAGTGAAGGGTCAGGGCAGGAGCAGCTGTACTTGAACACTGATGACTCTGGAGGGATTTGTCCGTTCTTCCCAGCTGCCAGGGCTCAGGGGTGCCCAGGTTACTGGCAGGAGTTCACAAAGTTCTCTTAGAAAGGATGGATTTTGCATCTTGCTTTCCTGGAGTGGGAAATAGGTTGTTCCCTAAGAGCTACACCAGTTCTGCAAACTTTAGTAATGCAAAGTGATACTGTCCTGCTTTATACAACATGGAGCTCAAAAAAGCACCACAGGTACAGGGTGGCACAGGCGTAATGAG
This sequence comes from Arenaria interpres, assembly GCA_013399435.1. NCBI lineage: Eukaryota > Metazoa > Chordata > Aves > Charadriiformes > Scolopacidae > Arenaria > Arenaria interpres. Next base: position 96,555 of record VXAK01008758.1, on the reverse strand, counting down.
TTGGAGGCTTGATTAAGTACAGCACAGCTGCAGGGTGTTGCGCCTGTATTAGTTTCAAAGTAAAACACAGTCAGCAGAGCAGGGAAACCTTGGGCTAATGGCACAACTGTTTTGAAGCTTAATTTGCTCGTCCTGAAGCAAGAATAGAGCCAAAGAGAGTAAAAATAGCTAAACACGTTATTGGCACATGGACAGTTATGACTAAGCTCATACCAGATATCTCCACTCTCTTCCCACACCCATCTCTATTATGTTCTGAGCTCCTGACAGCAAAGGAGAAGGTACGCAAAAGACTGGAGATCGCTGCTCGGGTGAGCGATCTCCACCACCTTGAACATAGTTCTGCATACACAGGTGAGGTATCATAATGTAACTCCCAAAAATTAAGGGCAATGGAAATTGAACATGGGCACAAGCTGCTGGTCGCTGTACAGCTTCCAGACTCAGGTCTGTGAAAATCACACTCAGCCCTGACGTGAGCAGGTAAAAAAAGTTCAGAACCATATCTGCCTTTCACCCCTGTTCGGCAAGAGCACTGAGCACTTGCTTTACTTCAAGCACGTACATATATTCACCAAATACCATGGGAATAATCACATGCAAAGACAGCCAATGTTGCTGCAGGAGCTATAAAAGTACATAATTTTAATGCCCTTTTTTTTTTTAAATGCAGCTAGATGGTGCTGTGCAGTTTCAAAATGTATTAATGAATTTTTGTTAATGGCTTTTGTTAAGCAATTATTTTTTTAAGTTCCTAAACACGTTTTTACAGGAAGGAGGTAAAAGAGTAAAAAATATAAATGAAGCAAATATATTGTTGAGAAGTTTTTTTACAAATACTCTCACTAGTGTTTTGCGATTCTACTTGCCATACAGCCATTTGCATTTCATTATCAATCTCTCTTTCACAAAAGCCTACTACATGGTAATATGTACATTCATCCTACATTTGGTCTTTCTGTCTGCGCAAGATGAAGTTACTAAGGTTCCGATGGTGTAGCTGGGAAGAAATTTGACTTATATATAGTTCGTACATGGGAGAAAAGAACAGTCATATTCTTATTGTTAGAAGTCTGTATAAGTATAAAGACCCACATCAAACTGCATTTTCTGTATATGAAGGAAAAAAAAAGCACTTTCAGTACAATTCTAATAACCTTTGATTTGGTGAGTGATTGTAATAAGTATATTACTTTTTTAAAAGAAATATTTTGGTAAAATGCAATTAAAAATTATTTTTCTGAAATAAAAGCATGGAAAAAGAGCACCTCAAATTCTAAATCAGTACAAATATTAAACACCTTTTCTTCCATTAATTTTACTGAGATACTATGTTTAAAAAACCCCACAAACATAACCCAACATATTTAGCAAAACTAACATTCAAAGGTTGCAGAGAGAAAACCAAAAAGCTGGCCATAAATTTGAGGTTTTCATTACTGCTGCCTCTAAAAGATGACAAATCCTTTGTAAGCACATCTCCCTTCTGGTAAATCTGCTCTGATCCTCCAGATCTCTATTTCAGACCTAAGGGTTTTAAAGACGGATGTGTCCCTTTCTTTGCTACCCATGAAGTCTTCCAGAGGTCACCGAGATGTTCCAGTCTGTTTTCATCACTAACGTGTTTTCTCTCAGTCATTCTCCTCCAGACTTGAAAGAAAAAGTGCATCACTCCTCACTTACTTGCGGCTTGTCAATCTATGCCATATACTCTCCTACTCCTGAGAGAGTGTGGGAGAATTCTTAGAAATTAATGGTCATCCTGTGAGCACCCCAAGCTCTGGGCAGCTGTTGACAATAGGCCTCTGACGATAGTCCAGGCCTCAAGGTTACTAAACGGTTAAGTTGTGATTTGTAAACTAATGAAGCTGGCAGAAAAGGAGTAGCTGTCTTCTGAATGTACTGATAAGTAGGACCTTGAGTAGAATAAAAGAAAGACTGTGTGTGTAAACAGCTAATTATAGCCAACTATAAAACCATGTAACTAGTTATCACCTGCTAATAATAGTCCACTATAAAGGCATCACCTGGGAATTGTCTATAAAAGCTGAGCTATCTGTGCAATAAAGTGGCATCTACCTGATCACATTGGTCGTCGTGTATGGTGTCCAAAGCTTCCGTATCCTTAAGAGAGCATCTAGTTGTGAGGATTTCCCTTAGGCTCCATTTTGCATTTTACACTAACATTTCAAAACATTACAGCAACTTACAGTTCTCTAATAACTCAGACAAGTTCAGCCAATCAGCGCCAATAGCCCAGTAACAAAATGCCTCTACCTGCTGCAAAGAAATTTCACACTGTATTTCTAAATACAGTATATACAAACGTTACCCTAAAATAACCACAAATTATGGTGCAACCCCAAAAGCAAAAGGACTGAAGGTATGAAATATTAATTCCGCAAAATTGCTATTTCCACAGAGGAATGACATAAGAATGGGTAACCTGGGAGGAATACAGACACGCAGGGATGAGGTCAGGAAAGCTCAAGCCCAGCTGGAACTCAATCTGGGCAGGGGAGCCAAAGCCAACAAGAGGGGCTTCTATGACTACCAAGGTGACAACAGGAAGGCTAGGGACAATGTGAGCCGGCTGCTTTTCCTGTAAGGAACAGCTGAGAGAGCTGGGGCTGTTCAGCCTGGGGAGAAGGCTCGCGGGGATCTCATCAATGCGCAGGGAGGAGGCAAAAAAAGACAGAGCCAAGTTCCTCCCAGTGGTGCCCAGTGACAGGACCAGAGGCCATGGGCACACATTGACAAACAGGAGGGCCCCTCTGGACATCAGGAAACACTCTGTCCCTATAAGGATGACCAATCACTGGCACAGGTTGCCCGGGGAGGTGGTGGAGTCTTCATCTTGGAGATATTCAAAACCCACCTGGACGTGGTCCTGGGCAACCAGCTCTGGGTGGCCCAGCTTGAGCAGGGCGTTGGAGAGGACGACCTCCAGAGGTCCCTGGCAACCTCAACCAGTCTGTGATTCTGTGATTTTGTGAAAGTTACCACTTTAAAGGTAGTCAGAACTGTAACTGCAGCATTTGCAATGTCACCAGTGGTGTTATTCTTGATAAAATGTACTTTGTTCACACTGTTCCTGAGAGAAATAGGTTATTTATTTTCTCTGAGGAAGCTGATTAATATGCCAGGCAAAACACATGACCACCAGTGGAGTTGTCCATAACAGAAGAAACACAATTGTTAAAACTTTTAATTTCCTTAAGGCAGGCTAAAGGAAGTTACATATCTATTTTGTACAATATGAGTCATTATATAGAGCTGAAACTTAAGAAATAGAACAATAAACAAAATATCCACAAAGAACCATCTATGGAAAGTCTTCAAATCAGAGGTATTCATGTAAGATATGAATGTGATTTTATCTTAATTCAAAGGCAAAGGGTGCAAGTTACAGAGTTGGGATCAGAGTCAAGAACAACTCTGTATGTTCTGCCTTTATCTTCAGTGAAGCATGAACATGGTCTACTATGCAAACCAAATTAAACTTGGAATTAATCAGTGATAGCTGCTCTAGAGTTATAAACAGATGCAGAACAGAATTTGTTCCTTACACTATTACAGCTGGTAAGAAAGACACACCAGGTCTGCAACTCCTGACAGATGGCCATTTTGTGTTCTGTTCAATGCTAGAGGAGAAAATTAAATGTTCTATTTTTATTAGCTTTTTGGTTACCCTTACCTAAAACAACTGTTAATCTGGACATAAAGTAACAGAGCTACTAACTGGACCTGGCAAAAATTTGGATGCATTGAACTAAAGGCTCTTGAAGAAAAGAAAAGAGTATCCTTGACATTACCTGTCGCAGTAGCTCTTCCTGACGCATCCTAATTCGCTCCCTCTCCATCTGGATTCTCTGGAGCCTCAACTTCTGCTGTTGCTGCTGCTGCGTGGTCAGTGCACTGGGCAGGTTCAGCAGCCCTGGCTGCGGGGCCTGGGGAGGACGGCTCTGCTGCGACATGGCTGTGCTGGGTGCTATTTGGTGCTGGTGATTCATGACTGCGGGAAAGAAAACAAATTGTGGATGGTTAAGTAGATTTGTACTTTAAGATAACAGAGGGACTGGAACACACGTTGTGCATTTACAGTATAGCGTTATTAGAATTACTGTTTTTCAAGTGACAGAGATAACTACTCGATCTGGCAAGATTTGGTGCTAGTAACTGCTTAATAAATTTTTTTTGGTATTTCATACGTGCATAAAACATGAATACTTATAACACAGCAAGTATTTATATTCAGTCTGTATGTTCAAATATTTACTTAATGATACGTAGTAAATTACATGCAAGTTTAATTGAAAATTCCTCTACAAATGCGTGCCTATAATATGCACTAAGCTAGCAAAAATGGTTTAAATCTTAACATTTGCTTTATTGATACATTTAAATTAATTATTGTAAGAATAATTCCCAGCATAATGAGCACTGTGTGTTTTCCACACACTTTTTTCAATGACACGCAGATGAGAGGTGTTCCAGTTAAGCAGCAAATCTTGTAGGAAATCCTGTTCCCCGGCAGGCTGCAGCCTTCCTGTATTATCATGGACAAGCCACAGTCTCTGTGTACTCATCTATAAATGAGGGTTAATATTATTCTTATATCTTGCAGAAGTGTTTTAAGCACTCCTTACCTCACAGGCACTCACACATTACAGTAATGAAAAGCAGCTCGAGAACTGTAACTGAAGAGAAGAAGTGCATCTAATGAGATCCAGCGACAAGCTGGACTGTCAGAAGTCAGAAAAGCAGCGCAATAGAAAGACACCAGCAACCATCAGAAGCTACATCTTTCCATAATATCCTTAACATACTTTCACATTTTCAAAGCAGGTGAAATGCAAGGAAAAGATAATTAAATTGAATCTGTACCACATTCATAAATAAAAAAGCAAAGCAGCGAGAATCACTGCTAACTGTTCTTGACAGATGCCTTTGTCTCTTTTGAACAAACACTGCCCTTTTTTCAAATGGCCTCAGTCATTCTGTGTTTCAGGACGCAGTGAGTTGGATATCTGAGCGCACAGCATGAGAATGATGATGAACAGCAAAGCAGCATAATTGCAAGTTACTAATACATTATGCCAGTTTCATTATCAAACTCAGCAAAAGTCTTTAGCAATCTTGTACAGAAAGAACTGCGTAAATTCACTGCTGCTTTAAACACCTACGTTAGGCAAGAATCAAGTTTAATGAGTTCTTAAATGCAAGTCTGTACAAAATTAATCCAAAAAAGATGCCAAGTTCATAACTCCTTTCAGGAGTTACATAAATCAGGTAAGTCTGAATTTACAATTCATGGTTTTATTTGCAAATGAAAAAGGTCTAATACATTAGAGATTAAGGTGTCTGATTCTAGACCTGATTCAAACACAACAGAGGCATTTGTAACTCTCTCAGAAGTTCTGGATAGCCAAGCACCATACAGTTTATATATATAACCATTATAGTTAATGTCTTACAGAGAAAACCAAATTAGTCTTTTGCGTATTTGATTTACAACTGAAACCTTATCTGTTAGGGTATTCCAGTTTGGAAATGACCCATTAATTCCCCACCCTCAGTAGGGTGTTCAAAAGGTGCATCTGGGGAACAACTCCATAGATGGCAGGTGAGGAACGGGACCTGCCAGCAAATCTGATTTATACCCACGTAAACCAGCCAAACCCTTTCACTCGCAGACTGTGAGGCTCAGACAGTTAATGTTGCTTAGACTGTTTATGTTACTTAAATCAACATAACCTTTTCTTGTCAAATTCAGAAACTATAAATCAGAGCAGAAATCTCTGTTGGATGGGCATTTTTATTCAGAAAACTGTTATGAAAGAAACTGAAAGTCTTTGTGTAGCCCCACTGTCACTGTGGTAATCATGCCACAAAGCTAAAATAATCATTTGGCACCTCTGACAGCAGGTATCACTTCGCCATGGAAACAGAGCAGCCACCCCTCCTCTCTAGAAATGTTTTCCCTCTTAGGAACAGGCTTGGAAAAAACAGGAGGAAAGTGAGACAAAGAGGGGAAACTGCATAATCTCTGCTTGTAGCTCCTTTTTGAGTAAAATGTATCAGTTCCCAACAGTGCAACCTAATACCTTTACTGAACCACAGAGTGAACAGTTCCTTCTTTTCCTTCCCTGCCTTCACATTTCCAGTAAAAAACACATGCAGTACCTAAAGTCAGTGTGGACTACAAGTGGCAGCCACACACTCCTTTAAAAGGTAATTGACATTTTTGCAAGGATTCCTTCACTAATGGGGCAGCAGCACAATTACCAAAGTTCATATCTTTTAACAAGAACACTTCAGATACTAAAACATCATCTGGAAAAGATACAACATTTTTCTGTCCAAAGGACTAAGATTTGTATCTTCCTTTTTATCGTTCATTCATTGTTCTTACCACATGAGAACTGAAATCTCAACTCGGTTCTATCCTTCTCGGACCTGAACACATTTACGCTGTGTCCGTGTCTGACCTTGAAGGATGCGGTACAGCAAGCACTGTTGGAATGTGCAATGAAAGAAATGGGTTGATGATTTTACAGCCTGGATCAAACGCATGATACCCATGCAATGCAAAATGCTGAACTTGACTCACTCTGCCATTTCCAAGTTAAAAAATTTTTGAAAGGTTGACTTTATGCTCACCTGCTTTCTGCCAAATCAGGTACTGTGTTCTCTTTCTGCAACTGGAGTAAACTCTAGGCCACACCGGTACACGAGCACCAGGCCAGCATAAGCTTTGCCCTGCTTTGTTTGACATAAATATTTACACTTGCTCGCATCAGATCTGAATCAAATTTTTCCTCCCGGGTGATCCAGTATCACCCAGGTCCAGCATGTAAAGACTATGGAACCATTTGAGAGTGCAGCTGCAGGATATTTTAGCTTCAGTGGCAAACCCAGCTCAAGAAATAATCCCAGTTAAAAGCAGCCCTGCAGTAATATAACCTTTTCACGGATTCAGCTTATGTGTGGTCCGCCGACAGCTGTATCCACATAAATGACATCACGCTTCCACATGAAACCAGAGTGTTGCCATTTATCACCTCTTCCACACCCAGGCTGCTTGTTCCTGCCCACATGCTACCCCTTCACTGAGCTGGCAAAAGCATTTCTGTGGTCACACAGCAAACTAAAAATTGCCTCGGGATAAAAACAAGGTATTTTCTGGCTAGACCAGTTCCTAGCAAAAGTAACTGGGTAGCCATGAAAACGCTTATGTGCAACCAACATCGGAGTCCAAGTGGGAAAAATAAGCTGGTGGTAGGAAAGGTGGAGCAAAGCCAGCACTGATCAGTAACTTCTCAGTGGTAAAACCCCAGAAAGGTTAGGAAGCTGCGGTGCCCACCGGGGAAAGGTAGGAATGAGAGCTGGGTACAGAAATCATAATGGGAAAAGAATATATAGAACCACATTTTAAGATGCAATGAGTCCAGTCTTATTCATGTTAAAATAAGGAATAGTGTAAATACAATGATATAAATTATATCAGTGAAAATCTGGTGTTAAATTGCCAGGACCATAAGCACTTACGCAGGAACTTAATTCTTCTCATATATATAAGCATGTGCTTAAATTAAATGGTTGAGTGAATAGAACAACCATGCTAAGAATTCAGGTTGGCTGAAGAATTATCACAATACAGTAAGTTCTCCATATGAAAATTGCTTTCATCTAAAGTAAAGATTAGTAGCCTGTACGGTGTGTCTGGGATACACATAGGGCTAGGGCATGAGTTGTAGTACTATTTGTCATGGCTATTTGTTGCCTTCGCTATATAAAATATTCCCTTCTTCTTCAGCAGCTGATCTGCCACCACAGCTGAAATTATACATGCAAGAAGGCAAAGAACAAGCCAGTAGGAAAACGCTGAGAAATACTTCTTCCTGACCTATGGTCCCCTCCAAGTCATTTCTTCTCATGGGGACAGAGAATATTTTTGACCTATGAACTCTATCTCTTGGATTAAACTACTTTTCTCTCAAGCAATACTATCCATTGTTACATACCATCAAGGAACTACAATGTGTAATGTAAGCATTCCTGCACCTTAACATTAGGAGCATAGAAATTACATGACACTGAATCCCCTACAAGTCAAGTATGCCATAAGTATGTGATCATATTTCTAAGAAACAAAAAAAATATCCATTCTACTTCCAAAATAAGTTATTTACATGATGCGGGTTTGATAAAGCTATAGCTACAGTAAAATTTTACAAGTTTCAGTGCAGGAGATGCACAGAAGGCAAAGGACTGGGTATTAGCCACCCTCAGCCAATTCCAGCACCTGCATTATTTGGCTCTGCTCCTCTTGCAGTCAGTGCCTTTCTCCTCAGAGGTTTGGAGGTCTACATCTCCAGACACAGGTTCACAGAAAAAAGATCTGTTCAAAACTACCACTAATTGGAATGGCTTTAAAGAACCATTGATTTGGCTCTTAGACACAAACTTACTGAAGGTCATTTGAACTCACTGACACCACATCTGACACAAAAGGGGATTCGGGCAACTCTCCGTTTAGTTTGAATACCAGCCATCTACATTCATAGCAGCACAGACTGGATAGACTCAGAAACAAGCATAGAGAGGGTAAGTATCTGTACCTTCGAACAAGTTTTGTCAAGGTATCTGGATAGAGTATGTTTATGATAAAGTCTAACTTAAAATGCAGCATTAAATTGGCATAGTGGTAACATAGTTTTACTTTTTTTAATACAATTCAAAACCAGTTTATAAATACACAGATGCTAAAGTCCAGGTTTTTGTCCTATCAGCTGCATCATTCCACTTGAATTATGCTTGAGTGCAATCACAATAATGTCCCATAAGCAAATTTAGGACACGTGGGGTATACTTTTGTGAAGTCAAATCTAGTTTTTGGGTGGGTGCATGCATACACATAATGTACATTAAGTTAATCCAACCTCGCTCAAAACAGTTATTAACTGGAAATAAAAATAGTATAAAACACGAGGCTGTTAGGCAATTCTTTTTTTATATCTATTTCAGAAAACAAAATGAAACCAAAAACTGGGACGTTCTGCAGCACTTCCCACAACAACTGCTGCATTCAGCTGCTCTAAAAATATATCCCGAGGGTCAAGATGTTACAAGTACAGTAATAAAACAGCTGACAGGGAACTGGCTGAAGAGTAATTAAATTATGGCAGATTTGCAAGTACTCTCTTGCACTGGTTCCACTGAGAGGCACTAAAATTATTATGAGCAAGCCTTCAGTTAATGTGTTAAGTTTTAGGGCTTTTCTACACCAGCAGTTCCCATGTGATGGCACGCGGAATGCATCCTCTGTAAAACAGCCTGTCCAGATGGCCCCCCAGCTTTTTGAAAGGCACTGCCCATCACCTTCCTGAAGCTTGGGCCATATGAAATGCAGCACATCATCTCCAGTTTCAAACACTCCCACAGGATAACCCACGAGGCTAAAGATGTGCTGTGCACAGAAGATGGAGTGCTGTCTCCTTTCCCCATCAGTCACTCTGCAGCCACTGCCCCTTTACTCACCACAGTCCTTGGCCCATGATAGGCAATTTGGGCACTAAAAGAAATCCACACAGTTTGTGCGCTAGCAAATGCCCACAGGCAGCAGATAAATCCTCCATATGTGTTACGCTTCCCTGCTTGCTCAGTTCCCCGTCACTCTCCTCGCTGTGCAGGAAACCAGCTGCCTCACTGGCCACACACTCCAAAATTCTTGAGCCCAAGGTTGTGTGTGAATGGGCACAAACACTTGCTTGCCTGCGACCGGGGGTGCCACACTAAGCCAACACATTCTCCAGGACAAAAGAGGGGTGCAGAACGTACTCCTGGGGAGGCAGACGACAAGAAAGAAGGGCAAAGACCTATTGCCTGCCTAAGAGCACCACTGCTGCAGCTGTGTGAGCCAATACCTTGCAAAAAATCAGCAATATAAAGATCTCACACTTTGTATACAGAACTGGCCACAGAAGATAAAGATGAGAAAAGGGTGGAAGGATTTTATTATCTCACTGGGAAAAGTGTACAAAAATGAATGGGACAATATTACCGGGAATAATCACCAAAAGTAATACAGATGCAGAAGATACACTACAGACATAGGAACTTATGGGTAATCTTAAATACATTCCTGATTCAAGACAGGAAACATTCATACAAAGCATGACTGTGGCTCTCAAGAAAACAGTATAGCTGTTAGCAAAATATCTTCAAGTACCAGGGAAAATCTAACCAAAACATCTAGGAAAATGAAAACAGGAACAGCCAGTAGCGTTAAACAAGTGTATCAGCTCCAGCTAAAAGAGCTGTGGATTAAAAAAGAGACAGGCTGAGAACACAGTTTGGTAAGCACAGGAAGAGAGTGGTGAAAATTCCCAGACTGTACAGAACAGCCCAAAGACTGTAAGGAACAGAACCACTTTAAAAATTTTGCTACCAGAGATACCCTTGAGGTCAGAGCATGTAAATGTAGTGATTGTTGGTATCAGTCATTTTTAGTGAAGAAGTCTGCAATAGCACAAGCGAGTCCAGTACTTCTTATATTCACCAATCCAAATGCACTCTATGGGCTTCTGAATTTCCCAAGGCAAAAGTTCTTCCTGTTGGTGGTGCTATGGATAGCATCCAGCATTAATATCCTCCAGATAAGCCAGGGGTGAAATACTGTGGATTTCCAAAATATTAACTATATGGAATGTTCAGAGTACAGACTAGTTTTATTACTTATGCAGATTGGTACTAGCTGCATCCAACAGCCGTGGATTAGTCCTGTGCTATATCCAGGGCCACTGTGGGTCTAGAGGCAGCTTCATTACCTGTAGGTGGTGCAAAGCCCACGCTGATAAATCCTTCTGGACCTTGTGGAAAGCACGCAGGCATACCTAAACCATCTTTGCGACATGTTTTCAGAATCAGGTGTTCTGGAGAATACAGCACAGAGATGCCAGAGTGTCATCCAACATGAATTCTCAAGAAGTATTCTGGAACCCACAGACCGCAGCGCAGAAGCACCCACTTCATTTTGTGGAATCGTATTAGCACCAACTTTGAGAGGATCATTATGAGACCATTTCAGATTTGGGATTCTCTGCATAACGCTCTCAACAGAAAGATGACTTTACTACTGGAATGCAGACAGACTTATACTGAAAACTGCAGCTTCCTACATCAACAGCTATTATCTCTGAGAAATTCTCACCTGAGAAAATCAGAAGACCTTAAGAAATGTCCAGGTCAAAGAACATAAAGAGAGTCCATCAATGATAAATGCTCTTACCACATTTCCTGCAAACCTAGTGGCTGCTGGAATACTTGAGCCAACGGGTGCTCTGCACAAGCACATACACACTTACTCTCAGGGGCACTTCCTCCTTCTTCAGGCTCTATCCTTGGCTTCCTGCAGCAGCATCTCAAGCATTGGATTTTATAAAAAATGAATAATTTAAAGGAAAAGTACAGCAGAAAGGTCAGCCTAGGCTGTCTGTCTCCAGAGAGGGACCCTGAACAAAGAAATCCCTGGGCAACGATACCCTTGCCATCTCTACACCCACCCCTCACGCGCTCTTCACTCATCTTTTAGTGCAATGATGATTTTTGGTCTGGGGTCTTCTAATACCTTACTGGATTCTCGCTCTGTGCCCAGGCTGGCCATTGACTGCTCTTATGTTGATTTGCAGTCTCTGCTGAGGGTTGTCGCCTCCTTATCATTTGGTTTAGGCTTCTTGTGCACCTGTGCTCGCTGGCAAAACATGGGGAACTGAGAAGTCCCAGACTTCGGGAAAACGCTACCAAAAATACCAGTGTGTTATCAACGATTTTCCTCATACTAAAAGACTAAACACAGCACTGTATTAGCTGCTAGGAAAATTACTAAGAAAATTAACTCCATTGTGATCTAAAGGTTTCAGCAATCTAGCTACTCATGCGAAGTAAGACTAGGCAAACAGCATAAATCACACCACCCTAAGTAATTTATTCTAATTAGAACATAATCATTTAAGACAAACAACTAACATCTCTCAACATCCAGTACAAATCCAGGGTGAATGCATAGCATTTTAGATATCAACTAAATGATTCTGTAAAATACTTTCTGTTCAGATGCACGTATTCACTATTCTAGCAGACAGACTCAGGGTGGCCTTGAATTCAGTTCTCTTGGGGAAAAACAAATTTATTTTGCAAAATGAAGTAAGTCTCTTCAATAAACAGCCATTACACAATCTTCCAGCTCAAATGAAAGCAAGTAAAAATGTAGAGGGAAGTTCCAAACCTGGACTATGTGACCACAATTTCATTGCAGTCCATGGAATTACAACTATTTAGTTCACATCTCAAGTTAGACCTATGTAATTTTCTTTTTCCAGTTTGATGAAAAATGAAAAAAAGTATTTTATTGCTTTTGTTTGCTTTTAAATTAATAATGATATTCTAGTGAATTAGGTTTTCTGACATCGTAGGAGACCTTTCTGTTGATGGCTTTGCTGGATATATACTAAGCAAGGATTATTTTGTTGGCAAGAGACCCTGCAAGTTGCAGAGGCCAAAACACGCAAGTGTAAATTGTTTCTAACATATGCATTGAACTGGTTGTACCAACTTTTATTATTTTAGTGTCAGAAGTGTCTGGATGCAACTGTGGATCTTTTTCTCTACTCTGTTTATAGGCAGCCCGGAGCCTAATTCATATGAACTGGCCAGTGTCAGGTGTCACGCAACACAGTCTGATGAAAAACAAATGTCTATAGAGGTTAAAAAAAAAAAAAGAAAAAGAGAACAAACCCAGCCATATTACAGTTTTGACTTAGTCACGACATTGAGAAGAAAAAAAGACTAGGCTCCCCTCCTTTTCTCTCTCTGCTTCTGCCAACAAAGAACTGCTTGTTTCACTTATTTCCCAGAAACAGCATTAGCCTTCCAACAAGGTCAGCAAAAAATGCTGCTTTTCAGTTCTGGTGCATTTTGTTCCAAAAATCTGTAAAGTATTAAACCAAAAAGTTGTACTATCCCAGTGCACAGAGACTCCTTTATTCAGATTTCTGGGCTGAAAATAGCTATACAGAAATTTCTCAACAGTTTAAACTGTTGTGTTAAGTTCTGTGATACTCACATTTAACTAATCTTTCCTGTCTTCAATGATTCAAGCTTTAAAAAAACCAAACTAACTACCTGCAGGTGCAGCATCAAAGCTATGAGTTAGCAGGAAGTTATTTAAAAGATTAGATTTACTCTGTAAGCACTTTTAAAAATACATCAATAACAAAAAATAACAGGTGGGGGCAGCTTGACTGGAAAGACAGTTTTAACACTAAAGACCAATTACTGATGACCATTATTATTTAAAATATTTATTATTTTTACTTTTGTTTCATGCATCTTCAGTTTTTGCATTTCACTCACTTTGAAAGTCTGAAAATGCCACTCCACTCTTGCACTGGGACATGTTTGGATGACTAACCTTGAAGGGGAATTTGTGTTAAAATCAAAAATTAATAGATTTTGAAAGCATGCCAACATCTATTCTGAACACATCGATCTTTAACATTTCAGATTTACTAGATAGCTGCTTGTTTAAAGGTGTGCGTCCTTTGAGATCTCTGCATTTAATTTACCCGATACTGAAGTTAATTCCTATTAAGTCTCTGGAACTATTAACCACTGTTCTTAATAAACATTCATAAGTAAATGATTCAGTTTGAAACCTGCTGATAAATTATTTCCTAGAGGTTTTAATTGAAAATAACAAAAAACCCCTGTTCTTTTCCAGAGCTGTGTCATAAAATTCTCATTCCCACTGAATGTTCAAGTCCTGTACAACGCTTTCAGCTCTCCTGTAAGAATTATTTCATTAAGCAGAAGCAGGTGCCAAAATTATTCACAATGACCACAACTGAATTGTGTCCACTTCTTTCAGGATATCCAGTAATTAAAAATGACCTGGAACAGGAAGCCTTTCCACCGTGCAGGTGGTGCGAGGGTATGGGCTACACCAAGGGAAAAACACGTTCCTCAATGTTACCTGTTTGTAGCCAAATTTCCAGCCATTGCAAACCCAGCCTTGCAAAATCTAGACCATTTCATGTATGTTAGTTAACACCCACCTACACACCACCTGTTTTTAGACTTTGGGAGCTTCTGTGTCCTTATCTCCAGAGACTCACTTTTGACACAGTAACTGCAACTGCATTTTATCATCCTCAAACAATAGCGGCTACACCTCTTTTATCATGGCAGGATATGGAAACTTTGGTTCATGTGTTTATTGCTCTTAAGACAGGATTATTGCATTGTTTTATTGGTTGGATTTCCTGGCTAATCAAAAAAAATGAAAGCAGAGGCAAAGTGCCATAACCCCCAGTTGTATCCAGACCCAATTAAATTACCATTAACAATACAGCTCAAAGCTAAACTTTTCAGATTCATGGGTCAACATAGATACAACACAAACAGTTGTCAGTGTAAGAGGCTCTCCACGTTAAATTTTATTGTGTAATATATAATGTCTTTCACTTTAGAGAACCAGTGTATTTAATAGTTAAAACGACTCTGCTTGTGTCACTTGGGTCATGCCTGCTGGTGGATATCGACTGAGCAAGCTTCTAAGGTAAGGAGCTTTCTCTTCTTCAGTAGGAAAAAGTGATGCTTCTCATCAACGAGCATCCCTAAGCCCTTCTCCTCAGGACTGCTCTCAATCCATCCTCCACCCAGCCTGTATTTGTGCTTGGGATTGCCCTGACCCATGTGCCAGACCTCACACTTGGACTTGTTGAACTTCATGAGGTTTGCACAGGCTCACCTCTCAAGCCTGTCCAGGTCCCTCTGGATGGCCTCCCTTCCCTCTAGCATGTCAAGCTCACCACACAGCTTGGTGGTGTTGGCAAACTTTCTGAAGGTACACTCAATTCCACTGCCCATGTCACCGACAAAATGTTAAACAGCACTGGCCCCAATACAAATCCCGGAGGACCACCACCTGTCACTGGTTGCCACTTGGACATCAAGCCATTGACTGCAACTCTTTGAGTGTGAACATCCAGCCAGTTCCTTACCCACCAAGTCCACCCATCAAATCCATGTCTCTCCAATTTAGAGACAAGGATGTAATGTGGGAGTGTGTCAAATGCTTTGAACAAGTCCGGGCAGATGATGTTAGTTGCTCTTCCCTTATCCACCAATGCTATGCCCCCTGTAGAAGACCACAAAATTTGTGAGGCACAATTTGCACCTAGCGAAGCCATGTTGACTATTACCAGTCCCCTCCTTATTTTCCATGTGCCTTAGCAGAGTTTCCAGGAGCATCTGCTCCATGATCTTGCCAGGCACCAAGGTGAGACTGACTGGCCTATAGTTCCCCAGTTCTTCCTTTTTGCCCTTTATAAAAACAAGGGTTATATTTCTCCTTTTCCAATTGGCGGGAACTTCACCGGACTGCCATGACTTCGCAAATATGATGGACAGTGGCTTAGCAACCTCATCTGTCAGCTCCCTCAGGACCCATGAACACATCTCATCAAATCCCATGGACTTGAGCACCTTTAGGTTCCTTAGATGGTCTTGAACCAGATGTTCTCCTACAGTGCGTGGTTCCTCATTCTCCTGGTCCCTGCCTTTGCCTCCTGCGATTTGGGGACTGTGGCTAGAGTACCTCCTGATGAAGACCGAGGCAAAAAGTCATTTTAATACCTCAGCCTTCTCCATGTCCCGGGTAACCAGGCCTCCCCTTTACTTCTGGAGCGGGCTGACATTCTTCCTAATCTTCCTTTTATCACCAACATACCTACAGAAGTTTTTCTTGTTGCCCTTGACATCCCTGGCCAGATTTAACTCTATCAGGGCTTTAGCTTTCCAACCTGATCCCTGGCTGCTTAGACAATTGCTCTGTTTTCCTCCAGGCTACCTGTCCTTGCTTTCATCCTCTGTAGGCTCTTAGCTGATTGCTTTGAGTAGAAGTTTGGGTTAGAGATCTCCAAAAGCCCCTTCTCACCTGAATTGTTCTGTGACAGCTACAACCTTAAATTTTGCAAGGCCCCAGCCCTCAGCTACGTGTAGCTTCTTTTCTTATATCACAATAGGCATCTTTATCTTTGCAAGCTCATAGCATCATTACTTGCTTTCTAGCAGCTGTCCCTCAGTGCAGTACCTCTGAATGAGTTCATAGTTTCCTACAATACCCTTCTGAGGATGCCACTAGAAGATAACTGACAAAAAAATAGCAGCACAGAGATGGATTAGAACAATCTGGTCCAGATGCAGACAGAATATGGGAACACTGGAAACCTACAAAATTATGACATTAAGTACCTTTGTAATTTTTTTCCCTGCATATATACATATTAACGAATTAATCTTGACAGAACCTGAGAGAACTTATGAGGTATTATGTCAGCGTTCAGAATTAAGAGTGATCCAGGTACATTTTGTGAAGGCAGGATTAGCTGGGTCAATAGATACTATGCACTATGATAATGACTTACAAGTTAGAAAATTATCAAGTTATCAACCATCATCATAGAACAGTCCAGGTTGGAAGGGACCTCAAAAGACCATCTTGTCCAAAGTTACATGGAAAATAAAAGATTGAGGGGAAAAAAGAGTGAGAGAAGATGGCTCAGCTCTAATGCATACGGGATCTACACAAACATGGCTCTGCTCGTCTCTTTGCTTCACTCCTCGTCAATTCTTCCCTGACAATCAGCTCATACATGATTGCAGCTTTTAAAAGCCTTTCCACCCATCAATCCCATCTCTATGCAAATTCTGGTAACACAAGCTCTCTTGTGCACCAGAAGTGGAAAACACAAAATGGTAAAGCCAGGTATACGTTTCTGTTATTGCTGACGATGGCATGTCCACTCCGAAGAGAGAGGCAAAGATGACAGTGGTAGCCTGGCACTAGGGAGCATCAGGGACATCCAGCCTGGTTAGACTTGAGTGAGTCTAGTTAGACCAAACACACATTCTACCCACAGGTTCTAGTTAGATAAACTGAAAACCCCTATCCACGCCCAAATAAACTCAAAGGCATTTTACAAAGCGGCAGAGCGCCCAAAACTCTCAAACCACTAAATTCTGGGCACTACTTAACACACAGCTTAGTCATTCACACAGGACCTAGAATAACCATGCCCTGCAGTCTGCAACTGGTATTTGCTGTAAGGCCTAAATTCTACAACCGACTGTACCATAATGTAGGCCACTTTGCCCAGAAGGTCTTCTCAGATTTTGTGTGAAGTCAGTTCTTTTCATATGAGCTTTTTAAGGAACTTACACATATAAATTCAAGCTAATTTATATAGAAAACATAAATACTATCAGAGGGTTTGACTATTTTAAGTCAAATTAAGTTGTAAACTGTAAAATTGAAAAACATTTAAATGAAGATCAGATTGTGCTCACCAACTGGATGAACAGTACAATCACCAAAGAAATCTCTTTAAAACAGTTTGAAGGAAGAGGATGAAAATAACAATGGTTTTGAGTGTTGCATAATATAGGACAGAGAAAGACTACACAACAAGCAGCATTTAATTAAAAATTGTTGCAAAAGAGACTTCTATAAGGATCTAATTTTCCCTCTAAATCTTGCTACACATAGCTAAAAACCATCCTCCACAATCTTCTTACAACACTGATTGTCATTAAGGCAGAACAGCTTCCCTAGCTTGGACTTAGGCCCTTCCAGAGAACAATTTCATCATTTAAGTCAGGCAGTAGTTTGACCATTAGCTTAGGTGCACTGCAACTGTGCTCTCTTTCCTTTGCTTCACAGGAAGTCCATGGAGCTCGGCCTACCTAATTCAGGGACCTAGGTCAGATGCCTAAAATAAGGGTGTACCAATACCCCTCCTTCCACATATGGTGTTTGAGTCTAGCACAATAATGGAGTTGACTGGCAAGAGATAGTTAATACTTTATCAATCCGCTGAACAAGCAGAAAACTAATACATATCCAGATTCAGCACCAAAGTAAATGGGATTAATGAAGCACTAATGAAGATGCAAGATGTTTCTGGTTGTCTTCAGTCAGAGGCTGATCAGTTTTCCTGTTGCATTCCAACAACAAAATGTGAGAAAACTAACACTGCTGAAGTTATAGGAAAATCAGTATGCATAGCTCATAAACAGACAACATAAAACCACAGGAAGAAAAAAAAAGAGGTAGAAAAAACCAGCAGATTTTTTAAGGTATGTCTACTAATTTCAATCAACTTTCACTGTATGTTTCTCTGTGTCTCAGGCACAGACATACTATGATTTGGTATCACTTAGTCACACTCTGTGCTTTTGATAGAATGTTTATAAGTGCCTTTGTACACTTCCCGGCAAATATTGCTGAAAGGAGTTTATAAACCAAAGCAACAAGCTGTACTGAACAGACCATATTTTCCATCTCTTCATAAGAAGCACAGCAAGGAAAACACATGTGTTAGTAATTGGAAGTGCAGACCAGTATGCAGACCTGGAATACTTAAATCCTTTTCTTTTAAGTGGCACATCTTCAAAAGAAAAACTTCTTTCAATCCCTACAGCACCAAAAAACACTACGGCAAGACAGATGCATAGACTTCATTTGCTAAAAAGTTACAAAATTATGGCCAGAAGAGTGGCTTAACTTGGTATCCAGTTTCCATTTCTCCTCTGATGTCTGTAAGATGTTGGCACAATCACTTCTGGCTTAGAAATCTGACTGCCAGACCAACAAATTGCTCACTTCGATGTCTGAGCCGACCCAAGAAAGCAGGTTTAGCAGTAACACTGTTAACATCACAAAAGAGCAGCACGGCCCTTCCTTTTGGCCAAGATAATTTCAAAATACAGACATTACACTTTAATACCGGGAACTATTTTAAACTGTCACATGAAGTATTCAGACACTACTGTGTTTTTTTCAGATTATTACAAATTTGTAATTTCTTTGTGTATATATATACAGTTTCTAGATTAAATATTTTTACTACATTTTAAAATAAAATAGCATCACATTTGGTGCGTTCAAACAGGTGGATTGGAAAACTGCGGACTGTGATGCTGAATTTAATAATATGGTGCTGAAAGCCCTACTCAGCTGTACAAACAGATTTGCTTGCTCTCTAACTGTCACAGCATGCCTTTCAAAAGCCACCAGAGTAAGAAACAGTTCACCAAAACATTTTTGACAAAATATTTTCTCAATTAAATCAACATGGACACTGTGGAAATTTTTACATACTATTTCTAGTAGGCTGTTTAGGAAATTCAGTCACAGATCTGAACCACTATGCCAAGCACTGTATAAATACCTATGAAAAAGTGGAATCATAGAATGGTTTTGGTTGGAAGGGACCTTAAAGATCAACTTGTTCCAAACCCTCTGTCATGGCCAGGGACACCAACCATTAGACTAGGCTGCTCAAAGCCTCATCCTGCCTGGCCTTGAACCTGGAATCTCATCTATAAAAGAGAAGGGTACTGAGTGAAATATAGTTTGTATTTGATGTGACAGATTTTGAAGTCTGTGGAAATGCCCGTGTTGGGCACCCAAGTCCCTTCAAAAGCAGACTCTTAATTAGATGTATGCTTTTATTTCTTATTCTTTGTATCGAGAAAGAGGCCTTCCTCTAAAATTCAGTATAGTATATTTCAGTACAGGATTTGGCTTTGATTCACTTCCACTGACAAAAAGGAGGAGGGGACAGGAAGCTTGCTGTACACTGTCATGATTTATGGTACCTCCTTTGTTTTTTAATTAGAGAGAATGTAACAGATGTCAACATAATCTGAGGAGTTGGTATGAACAAAAAACCCCACTGTCCTATTCTTACCTCTTGGCCATTTCAGAATTGCTATAAACAGACTGACCTAAACGCAGCTGTGGTTTGAAGTGACATGCACAGAGCAATTGTTAGTTTTACCATGTAGTACACCACACTGCAGTATCCTCTAAACCTTTTGGACTTTACTCGTGTTTCTTCTTACGATATCCGCTCTCATGATACAATTTGCTACTGTCCACTAAACCACACAACATAACCAACACCTTCTTCTGAGTATATTCAAACAAAGCAGCCGTTGAGAGAAAGGCAGAAGAACTGAAGTTAGTTACCTCAGGGGACAGCCTAAGAGTTTATAATAAATTTAAGACAAAAGTAAATAGGTATATTGCTTTACTGCTATTGGTAACCATTGGCAGCCAAATGTTTACCATTTTCTTGGTATGTGAAGAGACAGCCCTGATGAACCACACTGTGAATGAATAATCATGTAATCATGAGACCAACTTATCAAAAATTAACCTAAACAAGAATCCGGACTGTGTTTTGACATAGTTTTGTGATCTTGAGCCTGTAAGCTGACCTATCTGTTCCTCGTTTTCTTGAGTGGTATAAAAGTTAAGGCTACAGAAGTGAAATTATTTGAAGGGGATTATTTGAAGTTCTCAGTTATAAATCTTTTCTTTGCAATTCTCAGAATTTTCACAGCTTTATTTTCACTAAGGCTCATTTCTGGAAAAATGAGAGGAACATAAGTTGATGCTTAAATTCAAGCTTGAAGTGCTAAACAGGAACAGCAAGGAAACCACTCTATAGTAAGTCTTTGGGCAATTCATGCTGCGAAATAGACTTAGTAGTATTTTGCAGGTAGCTTCCAATGCAGGACCTAACTACACAAAAAACCCCACCATCATAAACAAACAGACTAGCTACAATCTCTGACCTGAAGAAACCCAGGAAGGACTGCAGAGAGACTAACTAACAGCACTTTGCTTGGTAAGCTTTGAAAATTACATGGTGGGCTCGTAGAGGTTTTGTACCACCTCTGAATGACAAAGCACAGGAAGAGCTTATTTTTCTGTGTTCAATACTACATCAAAAATTTGTCACAGAGGCTCTAAAATAAAATGCACGAGATGTTAGAACTTCACCTGAAACAGTACGAATTCACTTGCTGCCAACTAGAGAGGGAAAAATAAGAAAAGGAAGCAGAGAACATACTGTTAGACCTGATAGCAGAATCAGAGCTACCCTTCTTGAAGCCAAAATTACTTTTGCAAACAAATTAGTAAAAGGTGGTGCTCTCTTGTGTTTTCACCATAGAGATGACATCCATACTCACCGAGATTTGGCTGAGACATTGCCATAGACCTCTGTGGTACTGGCGTGGAAGTAGCTGCAGGATGGTGGCTCATGTGGTTCAGCGGTTGGTTCATAGTTTTTCGAGGATCTTGCCATGTTGTAATTTTTTCTATGTGACTGAGAAAGAAAAGATAAAACACAAGCTTAACATAAGATACCCAAGCATATTATATACATGCTTAGGCATAATGTCATGAAAGTCCTATTTGCTTTTCTTATCCCATGTTTTTTTACCCTTCTCATCTCACCCTAACCCACTTGAAATTATCTATCATCTTGTCATTTATTTTTCCTCTGACCTTCTGCCCCCAGCCTTCTAACTTTTTATGCACTACTGCTGAATAATTACTTTTACTTGAACAATTGGTGAATTCTATTATGACATTGAAAAACCTGTAATACACACTCATCTTCCAGATTATTTAACTGTCCACAAGTTGTTTACTTCTGTACTATCTGTCTTTTACTACATACTCAAACATATGGCCATTCTTTTCAGCGGTATACGGTCATTTTGCTGAATTTTGAGAAGCAAA
The DNA here is from genome assembly GCA_013399435.1 of Arenaria interpres. Lineage (NCBI taxonomy): Eukaryota > Metazoa > Chordata > Aves > Charadriiformes > Scolopacidae > Arenaria > Arenaria interpres. The sequence goes on along the minus strand of VXAK01008758.1, from coordinate 74,891 downwards.
TGTTTGTCTCGCCAAATCCAACTGGTTTGCTCCTTACCACACCATGAAAACTAATCTGTCTGTATGCCTCCAAGAATATCAGAATATATTCTCATTACGAAAAGGGGTAGATTATGTCCTCATGACTCATGTGCAACTACCAGTTTCTCTGTAAAGGTACTAACAGCTTTTATTGCTATGTAGTCAATGTATCTACTACCCTGGTATGTGAGCCCTCATGTATCTGTATTACCCTGAAAACTATGCGGTAGTGCATAAAACTGCATGAGATTTTACAGTGAGATAACTATGAAGTGTGACCTCTGTAAAGTATTTTTTGCCATAGAATATGGTGGTAAAGGAGCTGTGGTTTTGTTGCAACTGAAGGTCTTCACTAAAACATACCAGTTTTGAAAGAAACTTATCAATCCGCACATGGTTCTATTTGAAACAAGAAAAGAAAAAGGAACTGTCTTATGGCAATCAGTCTGGTATCTGTCGAGGGACTGCCTGGTTCTACGCCCAGCTTTATGCCAAACTGACTAACCCGGCTACTGATTACCACCTGGACTTGTAGGGGTTTTCCTCTATTAGTTTTTAGCTAGAAAACTTTGAAGAGGTTAATCTTCAAGAAGAACTTGTAAAGGATAAAAATTTAAATATTCTGTGTCTGGAAAATCATTCTAGTACACCCTTCATAAAAACACAGTCTAACATCATCTTTACTGAGCTCAAACTCCCCATTGCTACTTTCACGTACATTATCAGCATTACCGTTACTGCAGTGACCATTCCACACCTTCAGACTCCACTGATCACCATTTCACAAGCAAGCTTCTGTCTATTGTGATATTACCAAGTCCAAAGTCTTTACAGTAAGTCTCTGATATTACCAAAAATAATGTGAATTACAAGCAGGAAAGGATTATAAGGAAGAGCTCTGCCATTTGCTTTCCCTGAAGTATTTTTCTTCGTTATCGACACAGTGAGGCAGGCAGAATCACACCAGTACCAAACATGAAGAAACCCATAATCTAGAATCAGTAAATAAGGAAATATTTTCTAAGTTAGTATCTTTCTGGGATTTAGCTTTATTGCCTTGCAGATTTTCTCCTTTTTCGTTTGAAATGAGCTGCAAATTAAAAATACTGAATCAAGTTTTAATAAATTCATAAAGCCTCTTCTCACATAGAAGTTCTCATGAGAAAAGATAAAAGTGTTCTGCAAATTGCCATGCAAAGCAACCAGTGGTGAAACTGTAGCTGAAAACTAATACTGCTTTTGTTGAAATTCTCTTTTATCCTTTTTATAGAGAAAACAATCTGTTCTTCAATTACACATGTGAGAAGCAGGGCAATGACAACCATTTAGCAATGCTTCTTAACTTACAGAGGAACTAAAACACTGATCAAAAAACGTAAGGATCATAGACTTTTAAGAATCCAACTGCATTTAAAACAAAACAAACCACAGGAATTTTCTGTGTAAACATGATAACTTCTCAGCAGCCATAGCCAGGATCCACGAGTGGCCTTGCTTGCCCTTCTTGGTGCCACTCTGGCAGTGTACAAACATATCTTCTTCATTAAAAAACATGCAGACAGAATGTCTGAAACAGAACCCTCAAATATGGCATTGATATTATGATTCAAGATCAAATAATGGCTGGCTGTTACTAGAATGTGTTACTATGACCACGAAGCCGATTTGGTTTTATCCAGTTATTAAAGAAAAGGCTGTTAAATAAGCATTGTCTACCATTTAACAACTTAAGATAGTAGAATTGAAAACCCAATAGTTCCCTAAAATCAGCGCTAAGATTCTAAATAAAGGGCTTGCTTTCAGTCCAGAGAAGCCTCCCGCTCCTGAGCTTCACTGTCTGTGTAAATACCCCCCTGTATTTCTATATAGGTATCGGAAAAGGTTATATTAAACCTTTGCGGAAACAGGGACCAGTTCTTTCCACTTGAAATGTATTGGATTTATACTGGGATAACAGATTTTGGCCCAGTATCTTCTTCTTAATACAGGAGAATAAAAGAAAATGTAGTACTGAAAGAAATTAGCCTTCTTCAGATTCTTATAGCCTCCTGGGTATCAGAACTGACAAAATTCAATTCAGAACAGACTCTTTTTCAAAGGCCAATAGGAAAAACATTAAAGATTACAGGTGGCTTTCAAATGCTAAAATGCAGAATGCTGTCCTAAAATTCAGGACCTTCACTAACAAAATCCATTCAAAGGCAGTTACCAGTCTACAATCACCACATGACAGGTGGTTCCCATCCACAACCCTCTCACAAACAGTCAGTAATGTACCCTGTGTTGAGCAGCCAGATGAGATTTGGTCACCATCAGCAGATGTAAGTGGCCTTTAGCTCTGGACTTGGACCTCCATGGCTTGGAGGGAAAGGCCCAAGTCTCCAGCCACGTGTTCTCATCCCTTTTTTGGGCTGACAGTAGTGATCCCAGTGTCTGCCAGATCAGGCAAGGCAAACCCTTATGGCTGATACTAATTTCTTATTCCTTTTCTGTTTTGCGGATTCTGTTTTTGCTGGACTCTTGTCCTACCACCTGTATGGTTGCATGGGGAAGGGAGAGGCAATTCAGAGGCTTGGCGGCAAAAGAGCAGCATTTCCGATTGCGAATCCACACCCTTTTACCACTGTTTATTTCAGCTCTGGAAAAAAAGAATAATTTCACTCATATGTATGAAAAGTCATTGAAAGGAAAACCATTTATTCAGCTCTGAAATGTGTATCTGTACACAAGAAAGAAAAACACTGTGGAGAGAACCCCTAAATATCCTTATCTGGGATTGTATCAATCCATCTGTTCCTTGTTTTATTATTTTCAGAACTACTGATCCCAGAAGGATTTCTTTTCTTAGCGCACATCACACAGCCTACAACGATGAGACAGAAAACAAAGCTCCAGAAAAAGGCAAATAAGACAGGCTAGAAATCTTGCCTTCATTGCTAAACTGTACTACCTGGGCAACCCACTTGGAAGACAGTAAAATTTTTACTTCTCCCAACATCTGAGCTTTACACTGGTACTGGACAAAGATTAAGATCTTAACTTCAGGATCACTGAGACAATCAAGTATCACCGAGTTGGACCCCTAGTCTAAGTGTCCCCTTTGGCACTGACCCGTATGCTAGTTTTACTCACTTTATCAATGGAATTATATTGTTATACATCACCTTACACACTTAATTCTGGAGTAGGAGCATCTATACAGTAAAATAACCTGTTACACCAAATCTGTCTAAATTAATACTTTATTAAGTATACCATAAAAACATCTTTTGTTCAGTCCTAAGACCTATATTTTGTTTCTGTAACTTGTAAGAAGTTTCCTCTTCCCTTAAGAAAAAAGTGCTTTCCTGTAATCACTAGTTTATGCTTTTAATTTTTGCATAATGCACGGCAAATGCTAATAACGTTTTCACTTTCAAAAATTCGTCATAAAACAGCTCCAAATTTATGTAAAGAATATTTTTCAATTTACCTTGTTATTTTTACTTCCCTTTTTACCCCAAAAGGCAGGGGGAGAGAAAAATAGACAGAGCAATAACACGATTTTTGTTTAAAAATGCGTTTGAATAAAAATTGCCAATCACATTTAAATATGCTTTCTGTAACAAGTATTACTATACTGATTGCTCCAGCAAAGATGAAGCTGAAACTCAATGTCAGGACAATTCTGAAAAATAATTTTATGAGTGCTCTAATCCTCTAATTATTTGCTCTTTTATTATTACCTCTTTCATTGCATGCCATTTTCTGTTCATCATCTACACGTATTATCCAAAGAGACAGCCTAAAAGTTTGGGAGAGCATTAGTGAAACAGTTCTTTGCTATAAATCTTGAAGATAAGTGTCTCCATTACATGTGTATGAACCCAAAAAGAAGGAGCCCCAAACTTTAAAGACATCTTGCCTAATCCACAATATTGAAGCTTCACTGTAAAGTAGAGAGAACCGCTTTGTAGAAAGGTCATGAACTTTTTAAACTTGTTTTCATAAGATTCTTATTTGAGGAATATCCAAACACATGACAAAGTAGCCCCGAAATACATATTCAAATTCTCACTTTCAAGCTTTTTTTAGAAGCAATCTTTGCATTTCCTATTATTATAAATCCTAGTATCAGAGCAGGCCATTTCTCAACAATTCATTCTCTTAATTCATAATCACACAGGGTAGGAAAGAAGAGACATTCATTTTAACTTCTATTTCTGCATCACTGATGAGACTGATGAGGTATCTTCATAGGCAAACAAGAAATTTTGAAAATAAGATTTTCAAGAATACTTCGCTGAGGGCCAATACTGTTCCCACTGAAATCAGGCAAAGTTAAATATTTACAACTCAAATGAGATACACCAAGTATCTGTCACACATGATACAGAACATGCTATGACAAATTCCATCCCCAAGCTGCCCCAATCATGGCACTAACACCCATAAAGTCCTATGATGCACAAGCTCATGAAATGGTAAATTGTATCCTAACGGGGCCTCTCACCAGAAAAAAACAAAAGCAAAGCTCAGCTCTAAACAACTCAGTATTTTAGTACAACTTTTTTATTCTGTTCCACCTGTTGTACCTCAGGCTTTTGTTAAATTCTTTCTATTTGGGTGTCTGCTTCCCACTCTGAAATGTCAATGTTCTTCAGAATTTGAGCTGCTGCTGTGTACTGCATTTTTTAACTTGTAGGCTCTAATCCCTGACTTCCCCTGCAGCCTTGCCAAGACAGCTCAGTTAGTTTAAATTAGCAAGGAGAAGCATGAACTATACTAATTCACTTTCTGCTTGTACCAACTCCAACAACAAACGTATCTCAGTGGGTTCTATTTTCAGACTATGTTTTTTTTCTAGTACTAGGAAATTCAGATCTACTCATCTAAAAAGGTTTAAAGGGAATTGAGGAGAAAGAACTGATTTCCCTAAGTATGCTCTCACCTGAAATAACACAAACTTAGAGTTTGGCTAACGCTGCAGTGCTTGTATGGGGTCCCTTGTCAGGGCTTTGTCATACAGACCGGAGAGTGGATTTTGTGACTGAGCCACATCAAAGTAAAGCTGCTTCAGGGCAAGTGGGAAGCTGATGACTCATCAGCACCAACAGCCCTCATATTCTGACTCATTAACTGCTCCAACCATCCGGCACATCCAACCATCCGCTTCCGCTACACCACCATTGCTAAACATTGGGAAATCTGTTTACATCTCCACGAGCAGAGCCAAATCATTGCCCAACTTTTTCTCTCTGCCCCTCTGTTCCCTGTAAACAAAATAGGGACAAAAAGGAAGTTTGTCTCAAGAAATCTTGAGTCCTCTTGCAGTGCTTTGATTCCGCATAAGGTGGCATGTATACTTCTATGCAGATGGAAAGTTTTTTAAATTTAAGAAAATTACCTTGAGGACACAACATCCCCGTCTATTGTGTGAGCTCGCTCAAGGTACTGCAGTGCAATTTCTGGTAAAACTACAGCCAGAGCCAAGCCACACAGTATTTCAGTAACCAATATCGTGAAGGGTCTAACAGCAAAACAGAAATTGTCCATCAGCTTTCAGTGCCTTAGAAACTTACTTTAAAACATGCTGTAAAAACAATCTATTGACACAAACCAGAGACACTCCCAGTAACCACAGGAGCAGCTTCTCCCTGCCTGCCCTGCCAGCAGCCTTGGCCATGCTCTGAAGTAGGGTGCCATCTCGCAAGGCAGGGCAGGTTTTCTCCCCTGAGCAGAGGCAAGTAATTTTGGCGCTCTCTGATCCTGATGAAGGCAATCACAAGTCAGCTGGCTCAGGATTCTTGAGATGCCATGACCCCCCACGACCCACATGAGCAGCCCACCATCATCATTACCACCGGCTCAGCACAGCTCCAGCACAGCCTGAAGACAACTTGTAGGAAATAAAGAAAAATTCACACTCATTTCCGTTAATGCCTTCATCTGTATAGGGTCCTAACTCACGAGGGCGCTAAGCATTCAACCTTTCAAAATACAAAAGATTCAGCGGAGTTCAAAGTTGCCACCTGTTCCGCAGTACACTTCACGAGGCCAAACACATTGTCACAGTCAGTTCTGCACCCTGCTCATTCCCACCTTCTGCACCCTCTTCAGTTCAGCTGGTGCAACTGGTGTAGGCTATGGACAGCAACTCAAACCAGCAAAGTGATCCAGATTAAAAACAGACCTAATCAAAATAATTATTAATATATTGGATCAATTTAGTACATCTTAAGGGATGGTACAAAAGTGGGAGAGATTGGTCAAGGCAGGAACTCTTCACACACTTCCTCATGGACTGTTACGTTGGGCTCAATAAAATGTCGCATTTTCCAGAGATGAGGCTTCAGCAGAGACCTGCCTGCGGCTCCCCCCAAGAGCTGGTCTGTCGAGGCACGCACTGTCCCTGGGCATTCACCCCTACACCCTCAGCGCAGGGTGCTGCCTCCCTCCTTCAGGGACACTACAGTTTTCTGAATCTGGATGAAAGTGCAGCCCTGCAAAATTAAGTGGGTTAAAAAGAACCCCGAATAGGGAGGGTAACCGTAGGCTCAGGCAGTTGCATTTGCTTACCTTTAAACACGCAAAGTCCTCTCACCTATTTTCCAGCAACTGTCTTTTATCATCTAATAAGGTGACAGCAGAGATGAAAGGAACCTGTGCTATTACTATTACTGTTGTCATCTCCTTTTCAAGCCAGGAGCCAGTTCAGGATATTGCACCACTCTGATCTTTAGACACTTGCTCCCTGCCCAGAAGGAGCTTAGAGGATTAACCTCACAGCACAACGGGTAATTGCTAAATAGAAGTCTATTTCCATGTGCTCCCAAATGTACATGAACCCATTTCTGGTGTCACCACCACAATTTTGGGTTTTTCCATAATGAGATGGTATACACAGCACCAAGCTTGCTGGCATCGGATGGGACTCATCTTTCTGAAAGGGGGAAGAAATCTTTGCTCACAAGGGGACAGAGCTCATTGACACAGCCCTAAACTACACTTGAAGGGGCAGGGGGGGCAGCATCAGGATTGCCCATGACAAGCTGTGGGATGACATGCCAAGGTTAGAGGGACAGGGTGCTAGCAAGGGCCCTCAGCCTGTTGCTCTGAGATGTGCTGGCTACACTGCAGCACGCTTGAAGTCTTATGGAGATGAGCCAGGGACTCCTGTGGTCACAAGAGCCAAGAGGGAAACACCAGTGAAACACCCCAAAGGAATTAAGGGGTGGTCCACTAAGAAGGTGACACAGCCAACAGGCCAGCTGAAGTGCCTCTACACTGATGCACACAGCACAGGCAACAAACAGGAGGAGCTGGAAGCCACTTTACTGCTAGAAAGCTACAACCTAGTGGCCATTACACAAACCTTGTGGGATGAATCCCGTGACTGGAGTGCAGCTATCAATGGCTACAGGCTGTTCAGAAGGGACAGATGAGGAAGGAGGGGGGAGGTGTTGCCCTTGACATCAAGAAATGGAGAGAGTGTGAAGAGCTGGCTCTGAAGAATAGCTATGAGCAGGGTGAAAGCCTGGGGGGAAGAATTAGAGATCAAGGGAACAAAGGGAACTTTCTGGGTGGTGTCTACTAAGGCCACCTGATCAAGGGGAGCCCTATTGATGAAGCCTTCTTACTCCAGCTAGGGGAGATATCACACTTGCAGTTGTTCCCCATCCCTGGAAACATTCAAGGTCAGGCTTGACCAGGCTTTGAGAAACCTGACCTAGGTGAAGATGGTCCTGCTCATTGCAGGGGGGTCAGACTAGATGACCTTTAAAGGTCCCTTCCAATCCAAACTATTCTGTGATTCTAAGAGTGAATTCTTCCCAATTATTTTCTAAATTAAATTTATTTTAAAACTTCAGTCTAATTCAAATATTCAACAACTATTAGTCTGGGGAAAGATTCATACAGTACATTCATAAAGACAAGTGAGTATCAAGAGCAAATCAAGACTTTCAATCTGCATACACCAACTGAGAAATAATGTGCCTTACCATACTCATTATTATGGTGGTACCTATGAGCTCTATCTTTGTTTGCACCAAACAATAAATGCTAGCTCTTTACTGTACTCATCAGTACCGGTATATTATTGTCAATATCCTGAGGGCAGACAGCAAACCACCACTGAGACAGTCTTCATTTCCTCTCCTACAGAAGAGTATTCAAATAGAGTAGCTTCCTTTCATCCTTCCCAGTACTTTTTATACAACAGTATCTTTTACCCCATCAGTCTCATCTGCGAACAGGCCACTAGTCTTCTGTTATTCCACGCTCGGTGCAAAATGACTTCTCATTTTAGAGCTGTCGATGCACTTGACCCGGCCAATTTCACAGCACTTTATCATTTATTCCCCTCCCCATGTCTTTGTGTACCTAGTTTTGGCTTGATCTCTCTAACAATTTGTCTCAAGCAAACAAGGCACTTCCTTCTGAGGGGTTTTCTTGCAACTCTTTCCATTAAAAGAAAGATCTTAAATGCCCTTGCCTTCTGAGCTCTCTCAAAATTTCTCCTTTGCTCTACTTTTAAAGTTCTTTCACACTCTAAGCCTGTTCACTAGGGTTTGACTTCACAACTGCACAAAAACAGCTTTAGGTAACATTTAGTACAGACTGTTTTAAAGATCCTATCTACCAAAAGGGAAACGGCCAAACAGATGTGGGAGTTTGGTGAGCTGTGCTGTGAATTGGAGAGAAGGGGAACAGCCATACTAAGAAGCAGAAAGAAACAAACAATTAAAAATCTCAGCTTTTTGGTAAGTTTCTTCAGAAAGGGTAGAAAAAAGCAGTGTGCATCTTTTATTCTCAGTGGTCAGGACCGAAGATCCCTTTTCTTAGATTATAAACTCTGTCTAACTTTTTACAGTCTTTGTTATATTTCAGCGAAGTGGGGAACAGTTGTTTCAGGTTGTTCACAGATGAGTTTGGAAGGGTCTGGTTTGGTTTTCACTTAACTGTTAGAGACTGATACCAGATACATAAATACATCTCTAGTGCCAAAACGGTTTTGACATAAAAGCTGTTTACAAGACATTTTCTTTCTACTGCCTGGATTTTACTAAACGTTGAATATTTCAAAAAATGTTTCTTCCAGGCTTCATGCAGTATAAATTTTACAGCCCTTTTTCTAAATATGACATTGTTAAAGATATTGCAAAAGCTTATTTTTCCACCTGCAGTTCACTTTGAGTGAAATTTATTTTAAGCCTTACCATTTTTTCATGTCACAGTTATTCCTTGCCAAGTACAGTTATATAGCATTAAAAAAGAAAGCCTAAAGGTACCGAAATTAACTCACTTATTTTTTCATGGTAAGACAGATGAAATCAACATTTTGAAATGCCAATCTACCCATTCTACCAGTTAAACTACATAGCACTTCAAGATTTTCAAATGCTACAAGAACTCAACTGGAGCGTAAAGTCATGATTTTGAAAAATGTATTTCTCAAGAACTGCTTCACTAGCATCACAGAACCTTGTTAATTTGTGAAAGTCTAGTATCATCAACTTATTAAAAATCTTAGCTCTATTATTCTTTAAGTGATCTTTATGTCAAGGAGTCATAAGTTTTTCTCACCTAAGATATTAATTGAATGAGAATGATTTTTAGCTTTAGAAATAATTACCCTATGTGCATGTGTTCAATTCCCACAGAAATGAATGGAATTTGTGTGTGTACACAGACAATACACTCTCATATTGTGCTAAGAAAATCAAGATAAGGGCCATTAAGGTCCTTCACTAGAGTGGATATTAAAAGAGAATTTGGGAACGTTTCTTTGTAAGAACCCACCGTTAAGCACTCTTAATTATTAACAAAATACTAATGGGTTAATTAATTCTCACCTTGAAGTAGCTTTAGTTTCAAAAGATGAGCTTTTAGTATTGGATATATTGCAATGTATATATGCAAATATTTTATATTTCTTTGCAGATATTCTGTCTTCTCCATGGCAATTACATGCACAAAAGAAGGGCAAGACGTGGGTCAATAACTGTATGAGAACACACTGTTCTGTCTGTAGCGCGCAGTCAGATTCCTTTTCCTTTGCAACAATTCTTTTCCCCTTCTCACACCACAGACTGGAAAATTTCAAGAACCAAGTTCTGCCTCTCATCACAACGTGAAAAGGCTTTACAGAAACCTACAGCACCATGTCCTAACATCATGCACCGACCCGTATGTCTGATAACTATAACTCATTAAGCAGACTGCAACAGTCCCCTCAACATGAGAACTACCTCCCAAACACGTACGAGATGGTCACTTCTCTTAAAAACATACAAGCTTGAAGATCATGCAATAATTTCAGTAGGATAGGCCTGTTCTTATGGCTTGTCATTGTTCATATCTCCGTTAAATGCAAACTTAAGTGGAAATGGGACTGAGTTAAATTATGATCTGAATCACGTCTTGTTAAAGACAATGAGCTTCACTCTGGCATGAGCCCTCACAGAACACGCTTGGAGAAAAATCCTTATTGATATAGACAGTTTACATGCCAGACTGTGCAGACAAAGCATCAATGTCATTAGGTTTGCAGTTGTCTTAGTCTTTTCTTTTAGCTTATGTTTACATTATGCACACAAAAAGGAACACGAAAAGTTTAATACAATGAACCAAAATAACACACTCGGTGTCAGCTTCTTTTGGTCCTCTCATGGTTGCATTGCGATACTACTGTTAATTACATAAACAGACACAATGCTATCAAGTATTTCCTTTATCTAGCATGTAGTTTCATCCCATATTTAGTGCAAAATTCTCAAACTCCATTCTAGTGACAGGTAATGAGATTAGAAGATACTTTGAAAGATAACGAGTACATCACCACACTGCGACTTCAGAAATTACCATTTTTTTTGCAAGGCTGTCCTCATTTTACAGATCAGGGTACAATGTATTAAGAAGTATCCAGTAATTTCAGGGAGAAGTTTGAGACATCTAAGCCCTGACCTTACAAAATAGGGATCACTTTTGTATTCAAACCACAGCATCCAGAGACTTCAGCTATCACTGTTGAGTGCCTGGGATATTTAGTTAGAAATCCCAGGGAGGTTAGTGTAGGTCAGGGAGTTCTTTCTCCCAAACACATACACTCTTTCATTCAGTTAAATGGCGATTAAAAAAAAATAAGTCATTTTAATACAGTAAGCACTAAAGCAGATGAACAGAAGATGAAGGAGTAGAGCTTTTCTTTGGGCTATCTTATAAAGACACAATAAATCACAACAATATTTTTCGGAAATAATGGGTAAAAATGGCATTCCCCACAGACAACATATTATCCTTCTCTTGTAGCTTTATCACCTGTAACAACCACATTAAAAATGAATATTACCTGAAGAACAAGTATTTCTCTATTAACTTGACATTTTCCAACACCATATAAAGAAAAGTTGATAGGTCTGGTTCTATTCCAGGTACTCAAAGAAGAACGCTGTTACCTTGTCTCTCATACACACAAGTGGAATATACATTTATTGTTAGATGGGTCCCATCTCCTCTAAGAAAATACGTGATAAATAATGAGTTCTTGTACAAAACCATAGTGATGCTATTACACAAGAATCTAGACAGGATGAGTTGGATTATTGGTGTATGTATGGTTGGCTAAGTACAGACACAGAGTATTTGTCTGGCACTGGCCTGTGTCCAGGGCCCACTGTGGGCATGTAGTACAGAGCACTGGTAAACCTGACAAATGGCTAAGATTCTCTTTTCATAGGACAATATTTGAAGGAGGAAAATCAGACAGTTGCAGTGCATTCCCTGCTATTTAGCACAGGTGACTGACTAACAGTGATACTTCTTGATGTTTCCAAGCCTCCGAGGCAGACCATGGGACACTTGGGCTGTTGCAAATAAAACAAAAGCCAATTTAAAGTCTGTTCTGTTTTCTTCTGTGGTTCTAAATCACAACCAATACCTGAGGCAGTTTAAGGTCACAATTCAGTCCTGGTAGACAGCATTAAAAATCCACAAGCAGGTAGCCCACACTCAGCTAACAGAACCTCCCTGTGGTTTCATGGCCACCGCACTGCTGAAAATGGTGGCCTGCGGGGCATGGCACGCTCTCACCATGGCCTTTCCATCACTCCCAACAGCCACGCGGCGGCAAGGGGAAATGAATGAATGCCTTGGTCAACTCACTGAGCCTACGGAAACAAACCTTGCTGATTGTTTCAGCTAGATTAACAACTAGATCAACCGATCTGACTGCCCCTGCAGCCCCATGACTGCCAGTCAAAAACAAAATGGAGAAAAAGGTTTGGAAATATGAGGGCATGGCCAGGCCGCTCCTTCCCGCGGTACCCTGAGGCCAGAACAGCTTACACTTTGAGATGGCTGGGGCAGTGTCTATTTCATATTCAGTTGTGGGCTACTAGTTTCTGACAGAGGAGGGAGAGCAGGAAAGGTTAATGGAAATCTACAGCGATATTTTCATTTTATACCAAAAATAGACATCAATGAATACACGCTTTACTAGATTTTTAGTATGAAGGACTGTAACAACTTCTCTCTCTTAAATGGAAGACATTTGCCTACGGCACTCACTCTCAAAGCCCTCGCTGGCACGTCAGAGTAATCTCGCATAGCTAGCCCATGGCTACAGCTGCCACAAAGCACTCCCAGTGGCCCCCAATGATATCCTTGACACAACTGGTGGTGGGCAGCCAGAACAGCTGTTAAGTATTATTTTCAAGCATCAGCAATTTAATTATCTGCAGACATTACTCACTGTTCATCAGGAAAGCAAAAAAGTTTGCCTTATTCAAAGTCAAAATGTTAAAATTTTGCAAAAAAATCATGTGCACAGCATCTACATAAAGAAGGGAAAATACCTATGCGGTGGAGGAGCTTAAAGCTGCAAGCTATTGATTTCATATATACTGTCCATTTCAACAGTTGGAAAGAATAAGATTTTATCTTTCATTGTATCACTAAAAAGCCCAGAAACACATAAAAACCCCAGTATCTCTCAATCACTTCTCCTTTGAAAGTGCAGAAATCAATAACTAACATTCAATAGTTGAACTACTCATTAACAGAACAGCTTCAAGTGTCTGTCTACAGTATTTCAACCTGCAGGTTTAGCTAATAAAACTCATGGCACTTGATTTTTCAGACAATAATAAAGTTTCATGAAAATTTCATGAAGCTTTAACAAGGAGACACAATGTAATTATTAAACTGATTGAACCATGGACTTTGTTCTCCTACTGCATGTTCATCCTAATTTCTAATCTGGAAGCTGGAACATTACATAGGTATTTGAATATTCATTATCCTATGCTAAGTACTAATTAAAATAACTTCTTCAGTGGAAAGAGTTGCTCTTTTCCTGAATTAGTTTCAGCATTATTTGCTACTGTGAAGAGAACTTTAAGAATGTCCTGCTAAGCTTCCCTGTAACTGACTGATTCCATTGTTGGTGTATGGCGAGGACTTAAAAAACATTAAACTAGTTATACAAATGAAAACAAAACACCCTTTGAGTTCTATTGACAACTTAACCTTTAGAACTTGGATAAAATCCCAATTCTTGAGAAAAAGAAGAGGTACTGAATGAAACCATTATACAGAACATTCTTACGGGATTTTTTAATGTATACAACATATAATAGCATTAATGCATTTGTTTACTTGATGAGTGCCTGTAGCACTCATACTTAAGGAGACATATTAATGATACTATTAAAAGCATGTTTATTATATTTTTGGGAAAAAATAATCTGGAGACAAAATATTCCTTTGTGAGAGACATGACATTTTCGGACTAATGAAGTTACAGAAATTGTTAAACAGGCTACAGAATGAAAAATAATTAACTGTCCTCCACTTAAGCTAGAAGGCAATAACTAGGTTTTTGTAATTTGAAGAAAAATAATTAACTGTCCTCCACTTAAGCTAGAAGGCAATAACTAGGTTTTGTTGTGAATGGCTCTATTTAACAATACATAAAAGCCATGTCAAAAGTAACCATATTTATGAATAAATCCAGGTTTACACAGATGAAATATAAAACAGTACTGTCTTGTAACAAGGAAGGGAGAAGCAGCCCCCCCATCTAATACATATTATTTTACTACCAAGCTGGCATTTCTAGACAAGCTGTTATTATTTTAACATATTCTGCATTCCAGTAAAAAATAAATAAACAAACAAGCAAGAAACCCCCCTTCAACTATGCAGAATCCCCTTAAAGGGAAATAATCAAAAACTTCCCCAGGCAAGAAGAGACAGTAGAACAGACAAACAACCCAGAACAAAACAGGACATAAAATCCCTATGAAGGTACTGAAAATTTCTTTTAAAATTGTATTCCAATGCATTGGCAAGAAACAGAAGAATGTACAACACTGCAGAAATTGGTCCCAGAATTCTTTTCTGCAGTCTAGATTTTTATTTAACGTTTTGACTTCTGAGTCTGTCAGAAAAGTACCATTAATGTTTCCAGAGCATTGTATTTTTTGCCTGCGCAGAACAAAAACAGGATTTTTTTTCCTAATAGTGGTGCCCTTTGGAAGAGAGAACTAATAGGGTTGGACTCATCATAGTATCGATAAAACTCTTATATTTGTGCTATTTAACTGTCATGTTCTATCTGTTCTGTAATTTGAAGAATAACTGTCAAGAGCTTCAGATCACTGCAATATATTCAAGCACACTTCTGTAAAAGGTTTTTGTTGCAGAAATAAATTATTTTCTACTCCAAAAGTAAGGACATCTGCAATGCTGTCTACCTGTTGGTTTTGGTATCATACAGGGAACAGCATTTCTTCAAAAGACAACGAAATGGTGTTACCACAGCCTCTAGATTTTTCTTTCCACAAATGCACAGCAGTTGTTGTAACTTTTTCCCTATGACAAGCTCTCTTTTTCCAGTTCTGCTCGGTCAGAGTTTCCAAACGATAACATGAATTGGCTTGAGGAATATATTTCCCAAACAGATGATTCTCCCTCACTGGAAACTGAGCAGTCTGGCTCAAAATACACACATTTGTGCAAAGCAGTTCCTGGTACTGCAACTCTCATTCACAGATCATTCTCACAACCTCAGCTTTCAGGTCAGTACATTTATTAAGCTCCAAAAAAAGTCAAAATAGCTTCTGCTCTCTGAACTTCACAGGCAGCAATCTTTGTATTTTAATGGGAATGCCAATGGCTACAACACAGCAGACACACAGAACCAAACTAGATCCTGAAACATTTTTTGGTTTTCATCAAAGCCCCAAATCCCTAACTCTTCAGGTCAAGATTTACATCTTTTCAATAAGACTTTAACTAGTTTGCTAAAATTCCTTTTGCAATAGCATTTTCTCCTATGATTAGTTACAACATAAGAAATTGAAAATAATGTTTGGGCAACAAGCTTTTTTCATTATACCACAGATATAACTATTCAGGTGCATAAAATTACTTTGGATAATAGTGGCTACAAGGTAGCTCGAATTACTTTAAGTTTCAAGCCCTTCAGATATCTCAGTATTTTGGAAAACAATTTTTTTGTTACTGAAAAATTGTCAGGAACAACTTTGTGACTTAACTGTAGGTGC
Source organism: Arenaria interpres (assembly GCA_013399435.1). NCBI lineage: Eukaryota > Metazoa > Chordata > Aves > Charadriiformes > Scolopacidae > Arenaria > Arenaria interpres. The sequence goes on along the minus strand of VXAK01008758.1, from coordinate 59,319 downwards.
TGAAGTCTTATCAACTTGCCAGTGATGCAATGGATTGCTTTTATTTTGCGGATTTATCTAATGAAAGAAGCAGACAGGGCAGCTCACAGCTGTGTTACAAGATTTGGAAGCAAATCTTCTATTGATTCCACTGGGAGAGATGCTTATACAAAGAGTATGGAATCACTTAGAGGAGTAAGAAAGAACCTGTGCCTCATGCTGCTTATCTAACCACCAAACTCCACTTTTCAGTTCCAGCTCTCCTTTCAATGTTATCTGGTGTAGAATAAGAAGCATTCTTTCAAACCTATGTGTCTGAAGCTAAATAAACAGGTCTCAGTTTCTTTCATAATGTGCAATATGTATATAAGGACGTGGACATGTAGCTACTTCAAAGAGTTGTACTGCCCAAGCATTTTCAAAAGGTTTGAGAATCCTGCCCTCCCGCACCAGGGTCTGTACTAACCAGCCTGCTAGTCAGCGCTAACCACACAGAGATGACATTCCTGCAGACAGTCACAGCCAGAGGGGTGGAGGATCCATATGCATTTAAAAAACCAACCAACTAACCAGCTTGCCCCAACGCCAGGCCTACAAACCCAAAACTTTTAGATCTCATCCATAAAGTGGAAAAAAGTTAGACTCTAGACAATACAGGCAGAGAAAGAGAATATTGGGATACCTTTGACATTTCCTCTGTAAAATTAACTCAATAGGAGAAAATCTACTTCATTTAAACTAATACTGAGATGCCCATGAACTTGGATCAGGACTTCCTGATCTTGCTTCCTCTCCTTGGACCATTTTTATCACTACTGAGAATACAGTATGAACAAAAGACAATTCTGGATAATTTTTAACAAACAAAAGGGAGAACAGAATATTACTCTCCTCGTAAGTCCTCATAAGGTGAGGAAAAGGAAAACAATCAACCAAAATCAAACGATGAATGCTAAGGAAAATGGAGCATAGCTATTTCCTCTTCTCTGTCAGATTAAGAAGAAATCCATTTAGGAGTCCTGATATTCAAAAAATACCCTCACTTTCAGGAGCTGAAGAAACATTCGATGGATTCTATGAAAATAAGGACAAACACCTGCCTCTTGTCAATATCAACATCTTCTTTACTATTCTATATTATCCATGTAAGGAGTTCCCTGAGGGGTTTGATCTCTTATATGGCATACGCACACAAGAAAAATCCCATCACTTCCTCCAGTGAATTGACTCACAGGAAACAAATTACAATTGGTCAAATTTCTCATAGCATCTCTGGGTTTATGTGCTGTTATTAACCTCTTGCTTCTAATTTTGAAGGTCAGCCTAAAACACAAAAAGAAGTTTATTAAAGAAATAGTTCTTTTCAGAGTCAGCAGTGGTTATCCAGGTTGACACAACTTTAACTCATGGTTAATGTGCTGTGAGGTCCTCAGTAGTCTACTAAGCATAAATTGGATCGGGTTAAAAATAACTTTGTCAGGAGTTTCTTAAAAAACTGACTCCCAAAATATTGGTGCCAGCTCTTCAGAAAGTTTTAGTACACAAAGGTCGGGAAGTGTCCTATTTCAATTATTATTTTTTTCTTTACAATTTGTGGTGGAGGTGATTAGCTAGAATATGAATTTTTCTTGGATCTTATTTCTACCTTCCATATGATGAGCTGCTCAGTTCCCATGGAAGAAAAGGCAGTACAAATAACCATACTAATCGCTAGAGTTCAGAAAGTTGGCCTTTTACAATCTCAAGCTACTGTGTATCCAGGAAATCCTGCCAGACAGTCACTGTTTGCAAATGGTTGGGAAATGTGATCATTTGCCATGAAAAACAGATGAAAAGCAGGATCTGGTTAAAAGACCAATTCTTTGCCCAAACAAAACCTTTCCAAAATAAAGAAACAATGTCTGGTAGCTGACAGTTGACCTCAGCTGAGGAAGGGTGACAGTTCTGCATGAGTCCTCTCTGTACGTAATTTGAGAATTTTAAAATGAGGCCAGAATTTCAAATACGATTTAGCTGAACAGAAGAAACTGCTGTCAATTCTGACACTGTAGTAATATTCTGATCAAACATAGTCTATTTGAAAGGAAATCCATCTTTTTAAAATTTAAGTACAGATGTGGACAATCAAGACTTCCCTTAAATTGAGAATAATCTGTAAAAATATCAGACACTTAACAATGTAGGGTCATCTCACCGATTTACAATGGGGTGCACTGTTCAATTAGAAGTACAACTGCACACCTTTATGAGGATTACTGGTACATGTATGAGAAGTTGTGTACATTTCAAAGGACTATACTGTGCTGGATTTAAAAGCAATAACGCTGTGGTATTGAAGCAGCGCATTAACTACATTATTAGTAGTTTAGACACAGACCGTAAGCTTATTTATTTAGTAACGCAAAGTAGAGTGACTGATCAGGTAATGTTTAGCCAATGCATTAAGCCTGGCTAACAAATATAACTTCAGGGCAGGGGGAAAAGAAAGAGGCTTGCTATTCTTAGAAAAGGTGTAACTACTTTTTTAATATCTGAATGCTGTACCGTAGCTACGAAAAATGCTGACATGGATTGAAAAAACATTAAAAAGGCAATGTCATAGAATGCTGTGAAGTTTCCTAATAAACCATTTAAAATCCGGTATCTAAAAACCTCATCTTTAATACCTAGTAGGAATTAAGTACTTTAGAGCAGCTTCTTGCTTGGCAAACATTCTCCCTGTATTTCAGTTGGACTTCTTATTAAATAAATGTGGAATTATTTCATAGAAACATAGATTATCTTGAGTTGGAAGGGACCCACAAGCATCATCAAGCCCAACTCCTGACTGCACACAGGGCAACCTAAGGTGAGATATCTTGAGAGTTGTAAAAACGCTTCTTGGACAACAGACTTAGGGCAATGATCAATTCCCCGGGAAGCTTGTTCCAGCGTTTGACCACCCTCTCAATGAAGAACTTTTTCCTGGTATCCAATCTGAGCTTTCCCTGACACAGCTCTAAGCCACCCTCTTGCATCCTATCAGCCAACACCAGGGAGAAGAGATCTGCACCTCCCTCTCTGCTCCCCCATGAGGAAGGTCAGTCTCCTCTCCTCCAAGCTGCACAAACCTAGTACCTTAGCTGCTCCTCATAAGCCACGTCCTCTACTCCTTTCACCACCTTTATTGCCCTCCTTCACAATTTCATATTGTAAATATTTTTGATAGACTGCATTTTTTGAGTTCAAAGCCTTAAAATCCTCTATGGTCTCTAAAAAACAGGCAAAGAATTTATAATATCCAAATAAAATCAAATAGTAAATGAAAATGAACTCTTGACCACAAAAAAAAAACCAAAACACTACTAAGAAGCAAAAGAAACTTTGTGAGAAATCAAATTAAGATATAACCTGCAAGGAGCTCTGTCATCTCAATGAAGATTTGTGATGTTTTATCGGCATGTTGAGTTCAGGGGAGAGGAATACAGCAGTCCTATTTAAAAATTTATCTGGTAAAATTTAACCATATGTTGGCACTTTCATAATCTACAGTAATGAAAGTGATTAGATTATTAGCTGACTGAGAGGTCCTGTATTTCCGTTTTCAGTTCAGTTTCAGCCAAAACAAAATCCCACAGTCTTTTACTTTGGGTACAACTGAATTGTGACCCCAGATATACATCAGACATGTGCCCTTAAAGCCATGACTACAACACTGATGAAGTCAGAGGGTACTGGCATTACTGTCCTTGACACAGATAGCTTTGTGTAGTCATCTATGATCTTGCATTTAACAAAGCCAGGGCAGGCAATGAAATGGAGCTAGTTCCTTGTCTCATCAACCAGCCTCTGCACGAGGGGTCATACCAGATCAAGAGGAGTGGGAAGCCACTTCAATGTCTGGCCGCTTATCAGCCCCTTATCTCCATTAGTAAAACCAATGGCAGGAATTAACACCTAAGAGCAGAGCAGCTCTCTGCTCCTGCCGGGGAGGGAACTGAGTATCAGTCGAACAAGAGGCAGATAAGTAACTCGAGGGGCAGCCTGTAGGTCACTGCCAACCGAACGACCGAAAAGGAAGAGAAAATTATTTTCTACGCTTTCCTTTTAGAATCTGCTCAAGCCTCACCCATCTAGTGGGTTCAACTAGCTGCACATGCTTTATTTTTTACTTTCCAACTTCATAGTATCTTCCACTACCAAGGTTATTACTGTGCTGTTATTTCCATTCAAGTCAGTGTCAGTACTTATGCTAATTCCCGTTAAACAGACTGCATCACATAATACAATCTTACATACTGATTTGTTGATACAAAGCATATAAATAAAAACAGACAAGCACAGGAAAGAAACCAAAATTGCTGCTTTTTTCCGCATGGCAACTCTGTCATGCACACTAACACACCTGTTCAATTCTTCAAAACTAAACCCACTTCCACAGTCCCACCTGGCACCAGCAGAACAACTCTGGGGGAAGAGGGGAGGAGCTGGGCCAAACTCCTGCAACGAAGCACTTTCCCCACAGCAAGAGCTGGAGAGTATTCTCCAGCAGTTACAGAAATTGTTGTGGTTTAATTCTAGCCAGTAACTAGAATCACACAGCTGCTCGCTCACCACCCACTTTTTTCCCCCAAAAGAAGGGTCAGGGGGGAAGGG
>VXAK01008758.1:38832-51739 GCA_013399435.1 Arenaria interpres | reverse complement strand
TTTGAAAGACTGGCAAAGCTTTGTCTCGAAGACCCTAAGGTAAATCACTAAAAGCAGTCTTTGCAACTTTGCATTTTGTAAAAGGGCTGGACACTGACCAACTGGAAAGCACTTCCCTTCTGCCAGGATCTAAAGCACTATCTAGAAAGGCAAGCTGCAACACTGACATGCACAACAAAGTCAGGACAAATGTCGTATCTGTATCAGGTGGAAATTTGCAGTGATACATTCTTTCCGTATGGCCCCAAGAAGAATTTTAGTTAAGACTTTTTTTTCTTTTTTTCTTCCCTGCTGTTCCTAGTACAGTCATCAAGGAAAAAAAACACCACACCACTTCAGAACAGCTAAATTTAATTATTATAAGAAAAATTGTGTTCTGCAATCCAAAGCCTAAAAGCAATTTCGGAGTTTGGGATCAAGATGCCTGAGCGAGTTGAGCTGGTTGTTGGCAGTTACAAACTACCAAATATATTTGAATGGTTTTGTGCAATGAATCTGCAAAGGCTGTGAACCATGTGGCATCGCTCCTCATTCCGATATAAATCTATAGTTTTCTCCCTACACTACCCCAAAGGCAGACACTTCAGATACACTGGGTCAGATTAACTTCTGACAGTTCTGCATTTCGCAATCACTCTTTAAATACAGTCAAGATAATCTTTCCACAGATTATTATTTATCTGCAGAAGTAAAAAATGACTTTTCCTTAGGATGCATTCCTGTTAGATTTCTAAGCTTCCTTCCACTGTCATGGGTAGTAAAACACGAAGGCCTAATCTATAAATTTTAACAATGCTTACATTAAGGGAATATTTTTTCACCAATATACACTGCAATAGTAAAGACTACTGCCCCCAGGGAAAAAGAACAGTTACAAAGGTACCAGAGTGGAAGACCAGGTTATGCACAGCGGGGTAAGTACAAGATGTGATTTTTAATACTCTCCTTCCCTTACAGCATGCAGTCACTCTGCTTTTTAAAAGTGCAAAATGTCCGTGGTTATTTCCAGCAGACAGGAAAGCCGGAATAACAGATCTGTATGCAGATCTGGTAAGAATTTGCCTTTAGAATTAATCATTTCTACAGCAAAAAGAGCCATGCCTATTACCATGATTATTAATATGCAGCATTTTTTCAGTCTACTAAAATTAATAGGAACATTTTATCCATTAATCATGTCATTCCATTTCAAAAAAAAAAATATCTCAAATTCATACAGGCCAGAAAGAACTTTCAACTCAAATTTCGCCATTTAGTGTTTTCTCTTGCCATGAAAAGCACTTTGTTATAGTCAGCATCTGTACCAGCCATAGTGCAGCACTAGTACTGAACACTGTGATAGCTAACACAGCTCACAAAGGTGCACAGACTGGATCTATTCAAAATACGTGCTGCTGTGCTGAAGATGCTTTGAGGTTTTCATACGGGTAGTTGGGTTTTTTTTTTGGTTTTGTTTTTTAACAAGCTCATCGTACATAGTTCTTCACGTGCGGTTCAGATAATATGAGGAAAACAATAAAACTGTAATATCCCAGCAGTATGTAAGAGAGAGTTACTTCCAGTTTGCTTTATACCTTTACAAATTAAACTGTAAGAAATAGTATGCATTTGTCTGTCTTCTTTACATCTTCCTGTTCTTTTCTAACAAAAAAAAGAAAAAAGAATCAGACATTTGTTTCTCCAAGATAAAAAAAGGCTACTGAAAATATTGTTCTAGTACAGGCCATCCTGACAGAAAAAGGAAATGTTCATGAGACAATATCCGCAGCAAAAGGCATGCTTTTAGTAAAGCAAACCAGACAGTACCCCAAAACTATTCAAATAAATGCAAACGTACGTCTTTATCTACAGGAAAAGTGGCACAAAATGGAAACTAACAGTGCTCCTGTGTCTTACTTGCATACACATTTGTTTTAGATGCAAGCTAATGCATGCTTCTCTTTCACCTTTCAATGTACTATTCTCTGTTACAAGAAAGAGCTGTGATAGTTGCTAAAAACCAGCATGTCAAAACCTCAAAATTTAATGGATGTTTTGAGAAGTATTTGACTATATACTGCACCAAATATTGGAATAAATTACAATGCCTAAATTTTGGCAATTATTTGACAGGAAAATCAACACACAACTCCCTGTATGATAATCTAATGGGTCTCTTAAATCCGGTTTTAAAAAGCAAACCATCATGCAAAGGTTGCTTTCCGGAATGTGTAGCACAGAAACCCCTTCACAGACTGTTCATGTACTTCCATGCTGCAAGAGAAAATGGTGACCTGCCACAGCCGCATCAGACTTCATCCAAATGTCCAGCATCCTGGCAAGACTGCTTCTGTCAAGTAATTCACACGATATTGTAGATCTAGTTGTTGATATAGTGAGACAGAACTTAAGGAATCAGTTAGATGATTCCTCTGTCCTCAGAGCATGGAAAGAAAACAAACCTAAGAATGTGAATAATTCAATCACTGCAGATGACTGCTTAAAATAATGTTTCTCCATAGATTTGGGTGAGTATTGGCATGGTTAATGCCAAGAGCTATCCTCTTCTTTACAACTCATGGACTAGAATTGTAAAATTATTTGTGAAATTACTGTACACTGAATTACAGTAAACAAATATAGAAGCCTACAAATTTATATTCCTACTGTAGTATTCTCATTACATACAGTAGCACTCTACACACTGTAAAAAGGCAGAATATAAAAACAAGATTTCTGCCTATCAGAGAAGTTTCTGCAACCATCTTAACAGGAAGAGCAGGGTCAAAAAAGAAGTTCTAGAGAAAGGTAAAGTGGATTATACGAAGGAGTTGTCTCTAACTACGCAATCTTTGTACCAACAGTTGGGTACAGAGGCCTTTACAAGGCTGTAAGAATAACGTTGAAACTGAACTTTTTATATTCTTAATCTATTTTTGGAGGGACCTTTGAGCAAAACACTTCAAAAAAAATTAAAGAAATCTAAACAGAAGATAATCAAAGTCATATGAAATCAGGAGCTCCAGAAATTTTCATAAAGACGTGTCTTTTTTTTAATTGGAATTGTGTCCTTTTTTTTTAATACAGTAAAAGCAGAAAAACATTGAATCAGTTAAGTTTGGCAGAATTAATCCTCAGAATGTCACAAATCTCCAACCAAGATCTTTCCTAGCTTTGACAAGACACCTTTTACAACATACACACCTTTACTGACTACCCACAGTGCTCAATCTTTAGCAAATCATAATTTCTCTTAAATATCAACCATTTAATGTTCCACTTTCTGTAAGTTGTAAAGAGTATCTTCCGTAAGTTGTAAATAGTGTCATCTCTTTTACTTTAGTTATTCAATTTTACATTGTTCACTCTCTTGCAGTGGCATTTCATTGATTCTCCGCTGCCATAAAGTCTTTCAGAAGCAGATGAAAACCAAAATGCCAAATATAAAACACGAATAAAGAAGCACAACCCTCTGCCACCTCTAAAAAAAAGGGTGTTTTGTCTAAAATTATAATTTACCATTTGGGTGATATCAGGGCTGAGACACAGTGATGGCAGCATTTCTGAGAATATCACCCCATGGAAAAGTCTTCATTACAGGAAATGCTGTCAAAAAATTATATTGGGTATATCCTTGGCAGTACGAAGGGATGGTAAGAATCACTGGAATCACAATATCACTTTTGCTAGCAGGGCTGCGACATCAGTTAGAGGAGTTGCAGACGGCATATACACACATTTATTCAACATGAAAATCTGCCCCACAATTTTCACATTAACTTTACATCACATCAAATCCTCATTTTTCACATGCCTCTGCAATTAAGCCATATATATTCTCAAAAAAAAACAAAACACCTTTTTCCTAGCCTCTCAAGGCAAAACCAGTTACATTTCTGTTTAAATATATACAGGAGCACAAGTAAAATGACAAACACAAGTAGGAAAATATAGTGTCAAAATCAAATGTGAAATAAAAAATCCTTTTGTGAAAAACTCCCACACCAAATTCTGCTCTTGTAAGCTCAAAAATGTTGACCTTTTACTACATTCCCCACAAGGCTGTATAGTGATGACCACACAGAGCAGGCTGTACTCATTTACTGATGCAAGGACTGCTTTGTTTGAGCCCCCAGATATCTAACCTAGGTGAATAACGGCACTGGCAAGAGCCTGCAGAGAAGCGTATCCACACAATGTAACTTCCTATGTGGCTCTAAAAGAAATCAGGAAGGATGTTAAAATGAGAAAAGCTACTTTTGTCCAAACTGTCCAACTAAGCAGACAATTCAAAGCCTTTCTGAAGTGATAATTACTTTTATTCCTGAAGCTTTTGAAAACACAACATTTTGAGAAAATTCTGAAAACAACATTCACATTTGCACCTTAATGCGTACAAAAGGCTATTAGGCAAACAAATGATACAAAAGAGCTTGGTTTTGTTCTTTTTCTTTCTTCCATTTTGAAAAAAGGAGACTCCAAACCCACATCCCCCAAATGATTTATCAGGTAAAGAGACACTTATCAGGTAAAGAGAGAAAATATGGCCTGTAAATCTAACAAACTCCAGCTGGGTAAGCTGCCTTCCTCTTACATCTGTGAAGTCTGCACCTATGAAAGATTCTGTTCTACCTCCAAAAGTGTTGCTGTAGTTCGCACAAACTAGAGTTAGTTTTAATAAACAAGCCCAGAGGAGAAGGACATCAAAGAGCAATCTGCAGCCCTCTCCAGGGATTTTGAACTCCTGCTGCTGGCAGAATGGTGAAGAATCACCAGTGATTGCACTACGATATTCTGCAAAAGGATGTAAGCTTACATTGTGAGAAACAACTTCCACAGAGGAAAAATTCGGTGTTCATTCCTGCACGTTGTCTGCTTCAACACACAGAAATTTTTGATGTAAAAAACCAGACACTGATCAGTTCTTAATGCATATGCCCTGCATCATCAATATCACTATAGATACTTCTGGATTTTGTGCTAGTGCTTCAATCTTTAGCACGCTATTTCACATGAGCTACTAGAGAGTGGGAAAACCTTCTTCTAGTTTTACGTACCACAAATGAAGGCACAGAGATTATATGATTTCCTAAGAGTCACACTCTGCAGCACAACAGGAACCGCGCTGCTGCTTCCTTCAACCTAGGTCAGCTTCCAAATGACTTGTACTTCCTTCTTCTCTGATGCCGCTCTATTTAAGCACTTCACAGTGACGGTGAAGCCTAAGAAAACACGGCAATCAAGAAGTTTTGATAACTTCTTTAAAAAAAAAAACCACAAAAAACACACACACACACAAACCCACATAGAATTTAAATATGCTTGTGACTTTTAAGAATCTCACATAAACAGTAATCTCACAGTTCAAAGACAGTTTTTGATTTCAGGAATACAATATACCTTAATACAACCTTTAAGAAATTCTTAACAAAAGACTGTTATTTTATTTTGTGATGCTTCTGCCATTGCTCACCAATCAGTCATTGAAAAATAACATAGTAGAACATTTAACAAAACCACCAACAGTACAGAGACTAGGAAAATTGATCACAGGTAGAAAAAAAAAAGGATTGCTTGTAATACAGGGAAAAATTCAAATGTACCATTGAAGTGTCCTTCTACTCGTGAACCTGAAAGACTGTCAGAATATTGACTCCAGGGTGGATTAGGGAGAGGTAACACCCAATGAACAAAAAGGAGCATTCCGACCAAGAAAACAGTGAGGGGCCAGCAGATGTTGCACAGGGTATGGGCAGACAAACAAGCTACTGCAGGAAAAGCTGTGTCTGGACTCGCAGCTCTACTTGTGCTGTGCTTACACTGTAACTGCCTACGCGCATCATGCTATTAGCCATGAAGAAATGTGAGATAGCCAGCTCCTCTTTCACACCTCCCCTTCTGTTGTAGTGATTTGTGGTGACAGTCTAAGCAATTATTTCAGTTTTAACACTATACATTCTGTTCAGTTCTCTAAGCAAGTCTGTATCTGTCTCTTCACTCTAGCTTCAGTCACATCTGCCTCAAAAATAGTCATAGGTAGGGAATACTGCAGTACCGTGCAATGTTTCCCAAGGTTTACATTCCTGAAGGGTTCATACAACAGTCACAGGTATTAGCATTCACACTAGGTCTGGACTTTGATTTAATCAATGTAAAAAAAAAAAACCCCAAACTAAAAAAAAAACCAACAAACCCACCTTCCCCCACATCACGCGCACCTCTCTCCCGCTCTAAAATGAAAGGGGAAAATATCACATTTGTATGTTGAAATTCAGTCCACATGACATTTCCTTTGGATTTAATTGCTTCCATACAATTTGCATCTGCTAGTCACGCTAGGCCCCAGAGCACTAAATACGTTGTTACAAAGAAGCTCTTGTCCTGTAATAACCTCATTAATCAAAGAGACGGAATTATGGGTAAAACCAATTTTCAACTTCATGCAAACAGGAAACAAGTCAAAGCCTAACCTCCGACTCGTCCAATACGATTTGAAGGAGTGAACAGTAAAACGCTGGAAAGGACAGACTTTATGAATTCTATGTAGTCAAACCTGTTCAAAGTTGGACACATTCATCAACTTAAGAAGCAGCCGGCTCTGCAAACTGTCATCTATTCACCAAGTACGGAGTAAAGCTGGCCAGGCAGACCATCTTTTAGACATTGACAAAATGCTCACAAAAATTATAAAATACCTACTTATTGATATTATACCTCCTGCTCATTTTTCTTTCCTTGAACAACCCAAACCATTAGTAAAGCCAATACCCTTTCAGATAGTTCCAGAAAAATGTTTTCATGGTAGAATTCTTAATTAACACCTGTATCTATTCTATCTACACCTGTCTAAAAATTTGCTAAGTTATTCCTTTCTAATGCTTAATGCATAAGGCAATAGCATTTTCAGCTCATATCCTGAAGAGGATGCATGACAGTTCTCATCCGTTAATGCCCAAACACTCCTGGACTTAGGGTTTAAGACTAAGACTACAGGATTAATTTAAGACAAATATGATTAAATCAATTAAATCCTCTGCACACACATTATTCATTTATTAGCTTAGAAGTGTACATCTGTGCAATATATCGAATTTTATATCAACACAATAGTGTGTATAGCTGGGTTATCATAGATTTCCTTAATCATTTAGAAGTGCATACACCTAGATTTAATGCAATTTTTGTGCCTAAGGGCTGTCAGCGCTTTACAATAAGTTTCTAAATATTTCCTCAAAGGAAACCCTTTCTTGGTAACTCTTCTAGGGTCAGTGCAGTCTTGCTTAAAGCCTTCTTCACTGACACTTCACAGCTATGTCAAAAAACGTAGCTTGTATCCTAGCTCAGAAAACCCAACAAGAGCGGAAACTGGGTCACATCCTGTAAATCAAACATGTCCTCAAAGCAATTTTATTCCAGATCTGCTTTTGTCCTCAGATTTTATTAGGCACCATATTTTAAGCACCATATTAACCACCAGATTATATTAAGCACCACAGGCGACACAATTTTAGATTCTGAGACATTAGTCCATTAATCATGAGAAGACACTATCTTGGACCAGAAAAGGAATAATGATTAGCTTTCATTGGAAACTCTACAGTCGTCCCTACTACCAAATTCCAAGGAAAAAAAAGTAGCTCATAAATCCTTGGTGTTTTTTTAAGAAGGATTCCAACACCAATGTAGAAATCAGCTTGATTTTTCAACTATGCTTTATTAATTTATATCAAAAGAAATCATTTGTCTATCCAGGTCAAAACTTCCTCCAGTGAATCAGTCCAATTTTAAAGAAATCTATTCCAATTATTTATAATTGTCAATGGGAGAAAAAACACTTATTTCCATAAAGTTAACTAAGCATACAAATAATTTTTTTCTAAGCTTAACTTTATTTCTCAATGTTTTACTCCCATATACTCCTTTGCACTGACAGAAGAACAAAGAAATTAAATTACTATAGTCAAACATTTTTTCTGTGTGGAGCATTCCAGGTCTGGTTTTAGGTCAATTCACTACTTCTAATGCAGCACTGGGTATGAAAGTTAATCTATTAAACTTTTCAAAACAACAAAAGAAATAAAAGTAAATAAATAAATCCATGTTGGTACTGATGTACTTAAGAGCTAATGATACAGAATTTTCTTAGGCAGAATATGTACTCTGTTTAAATGCACCTGTGAAAAAGCCATCTAAAATATAAAATTAGCAAACATCTTCAAAACCAAAAAAAAAACCAAAACAGTGTAGGCTTTCAAGTGATCACATGAACTTCATTGTTTGTTCTATCTGAACATTCCTATCAGGTTACATGTTTATATCAAGCTGAATAAATCATGAGAACTTACTCATTATTTAGTGGAATGTATTGATAAGAAAACATTATTATAAATCAAAAAGGTGCCTAAAAACAACCAGAAAACAACATTCCATTCATGTGATATTTAAAAAAGTTTTTTAACTTTGTATGCAGGTTATTATGAAATAATTACTGTTACAGTTTGTCAGTGTTTAATATATTTGGCAAGTACAGTAATTAAATTAAGCTCATAGAGATGTATCTGCAATATGGTTGCATTCTGAATTCAGTATTAAATTAAGAAACTTCTAAAGCTGTGATGAGTGAAATGCAATTCTTACTGGAGCTACAGGTATGCAATTCTAATGAAGCAGAACATCCTACAAAGTATGTAACAGTAAGAATATGGACTAGTGTCTCTGGTTTTTATCAGTATTTCCCAATAATAACTTCCGATATCAACAGTTCTCTAAGAAAATTTATCAAATACACTTGTGATTACTGATTCTATTGTCTCTGCTGTACTTGAAAATTTATACATGTGATTTTGGGAGTATATTCAAATTTAGCTATATAACTCTCCCTTACCAGAAATTTAGACAGTATTTTGTCCTGAAATAAAGCAGTTACTCCTAAAAAATGTCAGTTACTGAAATTCTTATTCTGTCCTCAGTTGAGCAAGAGTCCTATCAAGGCCTAATATTTGCAATAAACTAGCTAGCAAACTAAAATAACTTTGAGACACAACTTTGGAATTCCATTGTTTTTCTTGCTTGTACATAGTACCAGAGATCATTAAATCAAGGGGATATAACAATTTCTTTCTAATCCTAAAATTATTTTTCCTATTATTTTTCCAAGAGTAGCAGATCAGGCACGAACTCCCACATGAACAACCACTGGAGATAGGGTACAAAAGAAATCCCTTAAAGTGTGGATTAAATGCTAAAAAAAGCCATATGCTTTTTTCTAATGCATGACAACAAAACCAGCCAGAGGCTCCATGGCCTCTTGCTTTGCACCATTTTTTCTACAAGGATCAGAGAAAGCTGCCTCCATGGAAGCCCCACCTTACAGGGCATCACATCTGCAAGTAATTGTGGTCCTATCTGTGGGACAAATCACAAAAAAGTGTCATTCTAAGCTGTCAGTTACTCTGTTAAGTTTTGATAAAAATGTGGAAAACACTGTCTCGTGCATTGTCCATCTCCTCCCCCATTTCTAGTAGTATAACTACATTCCTGAGGTGAAAAAGTCTATTATGAATACCATAATGCACCAAGCACAACAATCTCTACAGAATTAATACAAATGGCTTTCAGGGAAAGGCTACATTTGGAAATCATGTGAGCACTTCAACTCTCTTAATATTACTCATTTTGCCATTTTCAGAAAAAAGTATTTTCATAGTATTTACATTACTTTTCTCCTGTTGTCCTCCTGACCATGCTCAGTAATACAAAGCTGATCACGTGTTAAATCAAATTTCTTCACCAACAGAAACCAGCAGGGAAAAAACTGAGTATGTCAAGTACATAAAATATTGAAAGTAATTAGCCCTCTTTCCCCTTAAGCAGGATTTACTGGCAAATATGTCCTGGTATGGCAAATCTTCACAGTAACAATTTAAAAAACACACTGTGGTAAAGATAACAGCAGCAGCAGCTTCACAAATCTGTTCAGTGCAAATGCTATACTCCCTATATTCTGTTTACCTTCTGGAATGAAATCAGAGTCTGGCCAAGAAGCACTGTACACACACTGAGAAAACATTAAAACCTCAGTCTTCATTTGAAATACGAGGCTATACCACTTAAAAACAAATCGGTGGAAAGCAATACTTGAAAAATTCTTTTTCCAGAATATGTGTACACACCTCAGCATGTGGATTGATATGCAACTGATACTCCCACTTACCAACATAAGAGCTACACAAGACAGTTCGCCTGTACTTCCAGAAACCCCTTTTATCAGAAATAAATCACACTTAAATTTTTTACCACACATGCACACACAGAAAAATGCTTTAGATAACATTGCCATAAGTGTGTGTTCATTAGTCTGTTTTCCATCCCCCACTTCTGTGGTTTGGTATTTAATTACAGGGTGGAGTGGTCCCCAGGCTACTTATGTTTCTTCCAGTCACAGCCAGAAAATTTCTGCAGGAACTGACATGCAGGAGCACCACTGCTTCAAGTTAGAGCTGGTTCCCGGTCAACAAGGATAGCTCACTGTTCACTCCAAGTCCCATCACTACTTTTGTTTAATAATTCCTGAAAATTCCTTAAATACAACAAATTGCATTCTAAACTTCAACAGATAACAAAGACTAAAACAGGACCTAATTTGGCCATTTGCTCTTAATTTGTTTCTCAATTTTCTTTTGCTAATGACTATAAACAAATCTTTATCATTAAGCTGGAAAGAAAAGGCAATTCTTTTTTTGCCAGACAGGCCTTAAATGAAGGAAAGGTGGCCTTGTGTGCCTGGTTTGACCAAACAGGCTTTTCAAGCACATCACCTGACTTGAACCCTACGTATTACTGCCCATAGTTTTAAATGCTGCTTTCCATAAACAATCTTAAATTTCTGCAGAAAATTCTATTTTCACCTGAAAAACACTAGACTGCTTGCAAAATATTAGAATTTATATGTGATAATTTTACAGCTAAGTATTACTCCCAACAGCATTGAGGTATTAAGACATACATTACAGGTATCGAGAAATACATTATTCCAATTAATTTCTACAAAAATAAGAAAAGTTCTGTTGGATAAATAAAACTGGGGAAATAAAACAAAGACTAACTCAGGTAGCAAGTTAAATACACAAAGAAAATTTTATTTTATGTAAGAAAAGGATGCTGTTAATCAGAATATTACTGCAGACGACAAGATTTGGAAAAAAAAAATGAAAGACACCTGGGGTTTTTATCCATGGGAGTTTTTTAGTGAAGGACTTGCTTTTTGGCCTAAGAAAGGAGAACCCACCAGCTTGGAGAACTCTGTCTCTACATCAGAAATGTGTGTCAGGAAGGCGAAACCACATGAGCTCATTTTGACATTAGTCAGAAGTCAAACAGCACACAAAGATTATGTTGTGTAATTTTTAGCCAGAGGCATCTGAAAACACCTGCTAGCCAAGCCCTAGCAAGAATTTGTATAAAATATTTTTTTATGAATGATCTGCTACAGTGCTCCTATCAGTCAGCTGCTTCTTCTCTGTCCTGTTCTATTGAGAAGAATATATGCAAATTGCAGAACAAGAAGATCTCATTGAGGTGATAAACCAGATTAATAAAAAGCTCCTAAATTTAGACCCTGGTACATGTCCACCTGGTATTATAAACCACGTACAGTAACATACAGAATGTCAGAAAGAAATTAAATGTATTTTTGTGCTTTGCTAGTAACTCATAGAGTGACAAGAGGCAAAAATCTAAACTCTGTGCAGAGTAATTCAAAGACCAGGCTCTTGAGTAATCCCTTGGAGATTCCAAAGCCACAAGGCAAATAAATCATTATAGAGTCATGTAAATTATGCATTTATTCATTTTTCTAAACAGTAAACATTCTCTATCTTTCCCCTGAGCCCTACCACACATTGTCTGTTTGCCATTTATTATGGCTGAATACGCACACACACACACACAGGGCTGAATGTGAACTCAGGATACCACTCTTCTGACCGAGAAGGCTGTAGGGAAGGAGTAAATGATCTCCTGCAGCCCTGGCAGTTTTACTCCCTCAATATCCTTAGTTAGATGCTTCACCAGTAAGTGCTTCACTTCATACTAAACGTTTTGACGCTGCATATTTACCAGGTTAATACAGTGCCACTCGATCTGCAATGCACCTGGAGCAGAGATAGAGAGTCTACCAGAATAAGGCACTCTTACCTCACCACATATTACAATTATTACTATTTTGGGGCCTATTAAACTGCTTTGAATCGAATTCCAAATGTCATCAATAAAACACTCTGGCCAAAATTACTGGCCAGAAGGGATCAGCAGTTATGTTATACCACACTTCTCAAAAACCTGTCACTAAAATAAGGAAGCCTCCTCCCGTGCCCCTAAAGATATGGATGCTATAAATATAATGCACACCACTTGTCCTGCAGCAGTGCATTCCATTAGTGAGAAGCCACCCAGGATACCAATGCGGCAGTTCCCAGCTAAAGCCTGGAGCTGGGAGCGGGGGTCCCTCCCCGTCCACAGCCTGTTTTACCTCCGGCAGGTCACAGACACACACTGTCCTGTTCCCACGGGCTGGAAAACTCCCTGGAACAACGGCTATTAAACCCATTTTTAAACATAACTTAGTTTCTGAATCCCGGACGTTGTGGCCAAGCAGGAGAGAAAGAAGGAGCCGACAGTTTGGAGGCCGGGCTTCGGCCCCCGGCCCTGGAAGCGGCCATCCCCGCGGCTCGCTCCGCCTCCTCTTCCCTCCGGGGAGCGGGGAAGAAGGTTCCTCCCGGGCTCTCGCACCCATCTCAGGCTTGGAAAGCCTCGGCGTCCTCCGCTGCCCCCGCCTCACGCCGCTGCCCCCCGTTCTCACGGGGCCTCCCGCCGCCCTCACCTCACGCCGCTGCCCACCGTCCCTCCGGGGACTCACGCCGCTGCCCCC
>VXAK01008758.1:25064-37589 GCA_013399435.1 Arenaria interpres | reverse complement strand
CGGAGCTCTCCGCTGACCGGGGAGCGGCGGCGGCCCCTCGGCGGGAGCGGCGGCCCAGCCCGGCCACTGCCCGGGGCCCGCGGCAGCTCCCTCTCAGCAGCGCGGTGAAAAGCGCCGGTTTCGTGCTCAAGGAAACTCGGAGCGCTTTCTCTCCTGGTGCGCCTGAATTTCTGTCACTCTTAATTAGTTTTGCTTTGAAATGGCTCGTCGGGAAGTTCACGGGTGATACCAATTTCTGGAAGCAAAGCGATGCTTAATTTGGTTCACGTGCAAGCTTCGTGGCGTAATTTCGTGATGCCGTGGCAACGGGGAGAAAAGGAAGGAAGCGTTTGTAGTTGTATTCTATGTTACTGCTTTGTTGTAGTTTAGGTAAGGGTCAGCCCTTTGCTGACAGGTACAAATTCGGAGCAGAGTTGCATCATAAATCTTTCCAACTCGTTATCCATAGGTGGTATTTCGAATACAGCTGTAGTACTTTGCAGATCTACCCTGACGGCCTGTTCACAGTCACTCAGTCACTTGTTCCTCTACTCCATACTAGAAGCCAGAGCTGTCATCAAAATGCATTCCTGAGGCTTTCCATAAAGTAAATGTAATACATACCACTTCTTTTCATCTTGTCTCATTGTTTGGTACGCTTGGAACAACTTTTGAATGGTGATGTGGCCAGAATCTGCTTAAATTCAGTAGCTGCATCTATAAAGAATAATATTGTTCACTTTCCAACTTTAATGTTGGTTTTCACAGCAGAAGTATACAGTGTTTTTATGACTACACACATATAAGTATCACACATTGGCTATAGAAACACGTTATTTTAGTAATGCGTTTCTTCATTTTATTTCTGCATTTTGGACAGACTCCAGACTCTGCTGATTGATAAGAACAGAATCTCCTCAGTAATCAGAATCTACATTAGAAAAGTCTTAGGTAAGTACATTTTTTCTGAACTTATTTCATTCTCTTACTTATTTCTTACGAAGCAGCATCAACTATTCTGAACTTCATTTGGCTTCTCCAGCTTAGAACTTGGATCTGACCCTTGAAGAATCTTTGTCCCTTGGTCATTGTTACTTTTAATATTGGTAATGCAGATTCTGAGATTCACAGTTTAAGCCTGTACATGAACTCCGGATTAGGATCAGCTAGCTCTAGGGAACACATCTTGCTTGTGCATTTCCTGATTTCCTTGCTTCAACAAATATTCCCTGTCATTTATTTTTCCTTACATTTCCTGTTCATGTTTCCATTGGCGAGGCAGATCTCCTCCTTGGTTTTGTTAGGGGTTTTTTTTGCCACATCTGTTACATTTCTGGTCAGGAAACCCAGTACTCCTGAGACTTGTTTATGCTTCCTTTCCCTAAGAATTTTCCATGCTATCTTTTGTACCATTCTTCTACTGCTTCCTTACTGGGTCACTTGGTAGCATTTTTACTAGCCCAGACAGCTGTGCTAACTACAGCACCTGCTCCAGCGTTATGCAGATATTAAATATTCTTTTTTTTTTTTTTTCCAATTTCCTTGTTTAAAACCTTTGGATATTAGATGATTGTGTATGTATGCATGTGGTTATTGTGCAGATAATGATCTGAACATGAGTGATTTTTCATACAGCCTTTACAAGGGCTTTTTTGCTTCCTCCAGGCCTCTGTATCCTTCAGTAAGGACACACCCACCTACCTCTTACATTCCTTTTCAGATGACATGCCCGTTCAAGGCAGCGCTTGGATAATCTCATTCATGGTGCCATCTCATCTACATTAATTAGACCACTTCCATAAGACAGCGTGGCATCTCATGAGTAAGTATATGCCCATCTGTTCTAAACTTAAGCAGTATTTATTACAGCAAGAACTGTTTTCTTCAGAAAGATGTACTTCAGCTTAACTTTTTTACTGAATAATATAATTAGCTGTTATTGTACCACTTGTTGTAGGCTAAAGCGTCTTTCTTCACTGATCTAAAAGTGGTTAAAACTGTAAGAATAAATTCTCATAGTATTGTTGTTAGTATTCTTTGTTTAGAAAATAGTAACTTCCTTTCTTTAAACACAAAAATAGGATATGACCACCAGCATTTATAAAAAATGATTCAATATGCTTAAGTCCATGGAAGAAAACGACACTTCCATCACAATGGGATTGCGTTAAATGATAAAGGTGATCACTGCTGATGATTGCTGCTTTGTATCAAAGCCCTACATACATTAACATTTTTCTGAGAATGTCTACATAGGTGAAGATGCGTGGGTGATGCCTCTTCTAAAATAAAGCATTCAGGATTCCTTGGAAAAATCTCATGCTTTCTGGGTAACTGAGTAACAGTTACACAGTGCAGACCAGGAAGAGCGTGTAGAGTTCCTGCCTCCTGTTTGGGTGTGCACTACACGACAAGAGTTGAAGTGGTCATTAACTACAGCTACTTGCATTCGCATACTTCAGTGAAGAAGAGTCATGTATTAAAAGAAAGCTTCTATTCCTCCAAAATAAATGGAGAACAAAGAATAAAATGGAACAGTAAACATGTTACATGAAGTTTCACTATGCAAAGGTATACACGTGCATCATACATACACATTTACACTTTAAAAAACATACAGTTTGTCAAGCAAATTAATACTTTTTATTTGCACTTATGGCAATTGGTTATTGTTTGATAGAGATTTTTTTATACTATGCTCTTACTAATAGCTCTATATTAATCTAATTTTCAAGGGAATTTCTGGAAAAGTATACTTCCGTAAACGTGGTGTTTTTTAACAAATGGGTCAATGCTTAAGATTTTGGGTTTTATCTGTGTGCATTTCACAGCTCTTTGTTTCTCAGGTAGCTAACAGCTTTCAGACTTCAGTTGGCACCTCAGAATGTACACAAAGCCTATCCTCTGTAGCCGACTCTGATGTGGTTTCTTTAATACAAAGACCTGGTGTGTATATTGCAAAGTTTCACCAAAATAGCTATGTCAGCATACCTCCCCCGCCAGCCTCTCCAAGCCAGCAAAACTTCTAACGTGGACACAGTCTGCTAGCAAAAAAAAAAAAAAGAAAAGAAAAGAATGAACTCCTGTCAGCTTAGTTCATGTTGTTTTATAAGTTGATGTAATTTTACTGGCAAGAAAGCTCTGTGAACATCTATAGTAGATGACTGCTCAGACATTCATTTCAGAAACAGCTGTGCTAACCAGAAAATTGCGCTACGTTTGTATCTCAGAAGTTCTTGCAGCAAAGCCAGTGGAATGGGACGTACAAACACTGCTCATCCGCATCAGTACAGTCAGATTACACTTAAACAGTTTGCAGCAGTGATTTGGGAAAAGCCGTAGTGTCTAGTTTGCAAAGAGCTGAAGCCATGTCAGAAGTCACCACGCTAAGAGCTGCTTGTTTCGACTTCTTTACTGAGGTTAGCGTGCCCCCTCCCAAGCAGAGAGTGGAGCAGAATACACGGGCACACCATAATCAGTTTGTCTCAGGTAGCCTAACCTGCTGATGAAAATGAGGTTTGCTAACACAGCTGGCTTTGATTAGGAAAAAAATTCACATTACTGAAAACAGTGGTTATGTCTAAAGGACAGAAGGACAGAAAAACAAGCTAGTCTTTAAGACTTTCAGTTACTCAACACAGATTTGGAAGATGATTTTGGGCCAAGTTCTGTGGGATAAATAAGTCCTAAAATAGTCATGTAAAATAAACTGGGACCTGATCTGCTCTGATGCTTCAGAATAAGAGTCCAGAATTGCAAAAAGAAGAAAAGAAATTGCTTAACACGGTACACTCTTATTGGCAAGAGTTGTTCTGGAGCGGTTATGTCAGTCTGGCTCCCCGCACGAAGGCTGCTGACAATACCAGAATAATTACCCAGCCAACAAGATGAAAATACACAGGAGTAGCTACAGAGGAAAAAAATATTCTGGAATAGCTCTGCAGACTTTAGCAGTAGGGTAGCGTAGAACAGTGCTGAGAATCATACCCGCACGAAAAGTACTTTTTCTAGCCTAGCTAACTTAACTTGCAGAAATATACAGTTTTCTTTTTTCTGTTACTAAAACTGCATGTACATGGAGAGGGTTTCCTGATGTAGATTTTGTCAGAAAACAAAGCTAATAGTTTAATTATAGTCAGATTTCATATTTTGTGAGAGTCTTCCAGCTTGAATTTCCTGTATCCAATACAGAGGGTGTATGATTTGCTCAAGCTCATTGGGGCGATTTGAAACAGAGCCTAATTATTCCGACGTCCTGCTACTGCTTTTAGTGTAAAGTGTACCAGTTGTCACCTAATAGGTGTGGGGGGGTGTGTGTATATATAAAAAAAAAAAATAAAAAGGCAGTCATATTTCTTAACACCTCTTGAACACATGTTGTTGGTTGTAAATGTTGCTCAGCGCTGTGTATTTCACCTTTTCCCCTCTCTGCAGAAGGTAAAGCCTACAGAACTTGTTCCACGTATTTTTGAATTACAGGATCCTCCATTTCCCCCAAGTAGAAGTAACGTTAATGATCAGTATTCCCTGCTTTCATTATGTGTGTTCTTTTTGCCCAGAAAGTCATCCTTGATACTAACTACTTTAACCTTTGTGGGAGAACAAGCATCGATGAGGGGCAGATTGTTGTTTTAGGAAGTGTTGACGTTGACCAGTCTAAACCCAATCATTTCAGATGTGGTCCTGCCATTGAGCACATAGGTGACAGCAAAAAAGAGCCAGCAAAGGAGGAAGGGAAGTGCTTCTCCTGTTTGTGTCCCTTTGTGTTTAGCTGCACAGGAAAAAGCCCCAGAGTGGGTGCTAGCATGCAGAGCAATGACAGCCTTTATTCTTTAGCTGGACAGAAACAGGCAAACATCTCCATCCATTAAAAAATATATAGAATTAAAGGGTGTGATTGTAGAACTTATTCGAGAAGAATGAAAAAGAAAACTTTGTATGATAAAACCAGCCTAACTAGAAACGGTCAAAATGTCTGTATCCTTTTCAGGATATTTGTTGACCGATCTATAAAAGGCATGTAACTTTCTTTCTCGTGAATTCTTGATTGCATCTACTATGAGACTGTGCTAGATTTCTTTGTGATATGAGATTTTACAACACGTCCCTAAATTAGCCACGGTTAGAAGGAAGTTCCCTCAATATTCAGATCACATGAAGCAGCAAAGATCAATGAAGAAAATCTTTTTTTACCAAGTGCCAGAACCTCTAATAATTACAAAATCAGGACAAATTACTACATCTTTTCTTTTTTTTCTGCAACAGAGTTTCGTAAAAGATCTCAGATTAGCTTTGTTGGGGCTGGAACTCAGGGTTCTCCAAACACCGATTATCTTGTTTTAGATCTGCTTGGGACAGTTGCTCTCATCCCTCAGGCCACTTGAAACTATCTGCTACCTGGATGTTACCATCCAAGAGGGCTCAGTTGGCCAAAGGGAACATCCGAACACTTTATGCATGGTCTAGGTTCATGCAAAGTTAGCCAACTGCAGTAGACCAGCTTCTCCCAACACTACAGGCTGAGATGTTCACACTTCCCACTTCAGACTGTTTACAGTCAGTCAGCAAAACCCAAAACTGCAATCCCCAGCAAGAACTGAGAAATATTTGGCAAACTCGTTAATTCTTACATCTGGAAATTATTATCTGGAAGGTACTTTTGGATGTAGAAAAGCGTAAACAAGGGTGATTTTAAAGGCCACCCATGTCAAACTGTTAACCAAAATGTCCTGTCCTGAAATTCAAAACAAAAATGTTTACAAAAGGCTTTGTCTCGATAATAGTGTAAGTACCAACTGAGGGATTTCGCTAAAATTAGGGCTTTCTTAGGGCTTCTGCTAAAGACAAACCTAACAGGACAGAAGTTTTTCTGTTATCTTATGGTAGATCTAGGAACACAGGATGCTTGAAAGGCCTGGTAGAGAAGCTTCCTGACTTCTGCAGTTCTGATATTTTAAGTATCTGTTCTGAGCACTAGGAATACTACTTTGAATGTTTGTGCATATACCAGCACACTATAGGGCAAGATAAAGGTTCCATACAGTGAAATTCAGTGTTATTCTGTATACTTAAGCTTTCCTTTTCCAGAAAAATAACATTTTGACAGAACAGTAGATATGGAAAGGAAACGAGTAAGATCAGTAGAAGGTTCTTAAGTATTTAATGGTGGGAAGAAATGTATTAAAAGCGTTTGGCAGCATATTTAGACACTATGGCTTGTATTTTAGCCAGAATATTCACATTTTGGGACAATCAGGATGCAACTATTTCAGAGTGGTGTTCCTCTTAACAGACTTCACTGATTTGACAGATGGACGGAAGGGTTGCCTGTCCTTACGTATCTAGAATAAGTTGCCATAAAGAATCTAAAGTAAACAAGTCATAAAGCTGATAATCATGGTAATGGCTAAAATGTATTCTAAAATTCTATTATACAATCACAGTAAAAATGGCACTTTTGTGCACGTAAAAGCAATCTGCTTGTGACTCCATTTTCAGTAGAACTACTGGTAATGTTTAAAGCCTGACACATTTGAAGTAAATCAAAACCCAGAACCCTAAATGAAATAATAGTCTTTTCTATTGATACAAATAATCGGATGGGTGAGTGAAATTTCCAATTTCAAGATATAACTGCAGTAAGCAAACCACCACAATTTATACTTTCCTTGAAAATAAAATCAGTGAGTATTTAAAAAAAGAGATTGTGCTGTAATATACCTGACCCTGACCACAGAGCCAGGCACAGAGCGACAGGAGACATACTTCCCTTTATTTAGATAAGTAAGAAACAGCAAAGCTTTACGCATGGAGATTTGCCAGGTTATTCCTAATCTTAGACTTCCTTTCCTACGCACTATCTATTGTTAATATTACAAAGTCACAGTATAGGAAACAGGCATTCTTACAAGAACTGGAACTGAAACAAAATCACCATTCATACCTCAAGCCTATACATGGTCACATTTCATAAACAGCACTAAATTTAAAACAGGTCTAACACCTTTAACATTAAATTGAAAAGAGTGTTAAGACAAAATCTTAATTCAGTGGGGTTTCTGTTACGTGAGAATTGTAGGCCTAATCCAAAGTTCAGATACTAATTTTATTTATATATGTGTATATCTAAACTAACTCCATAGCTGTTTAAGTTAAAACAGTTTTTCCCATATAATTCAAGGAACATCTAATTAATTAGCCAATTAAAAGGTGGAAAAGTGTTTAGTACACAGAAAGCTTGCAAGGAAGAGTGACAGGGACAAGGCAAAGAACAAGACAACAAAGCTTATAGGAGTCTAAATATGCTTCAGAGATGGGGAATTCATTAAAACTTTGATCAGAAACTTAAGCAATGGATTTTACAAGAAGGACAGTGCTCATTCAGAGGTGATTCAAAAGGATTTAAAAAAACCCAAAACAACAAAACAGGAGGATAAAAAGCGTTGCTTCTTGAGTTTCCTCAGTGCTTAAAAGAATATAAACATTTTACACCACCAAAGAAATTACATCACCCTGAGTTTTAAGAATTGGGTTACATTATTTGCTTCGCTAAGTAGCTTCACAAATTAGCAGATTCAAGAAACAACATTTTACAGTGGTTGATATGTTTAAAATTGATCATGAATTTGGAAAAGATAAGGTGAAATACATTCCAAGGTAAGTCTTGAGACTATAAACGATTCTTATCGGAAGACAAACACTGAAAGTGACTGTATAGCAAAATTTCTCCTTTGTTGAGTATAAAGAACCCAAACTTTCTGCCCTCTGCTGTTTAGACCAGGAAAAAATAAACTGGGATACAAATCTGTTGAGAAGCATATAGCTACGGGCTGAGCCAAACTCTGCTTCTAAGAAAATAGCTTATGCTTAAACTGGTTGGATTTTTAGTTTTTCTGTGCAGTTGAAACTCTGTACTGGCAGGAAGTTCCTCAATTCAGGAAATAAGACCATTCACTGTCACAGTTTTTACTTTTACACTATTGTAATAAGCTTCAAAAAAGGAATACGCAGGCTTTCTAATGACATTCTGTATTCACAAAATCCACTTTAAACTATCCATTTCACTCATGATCACCGAGGGAACCCCTTCCCTTCTCTTCTAGCACACGCTTCAGGATATGACACACACATAAATTGCCAACCAGGATGCCAACTAGCTCTACGACAACTAGTTTTCTTTTATAAAGAAAAGTTTAAGCGACAGAAAGGTAAATACGTTCAGATTCATAAGGCAGTAGTGAGATGAGGCATGAAAATGTTCCAAGGCAACTACATCTACAATCTACAACTTGTATTTTGCTGCCATGAGTTCTAGACTATGGCTACAGTTAGGAGAGGTGGAATAAAGAGAAAACACTGTCCTACAAACAGGCTGTTCTTGTATTTCACCTGAAAACATAGGCAATTACATGCAAAAATACTAATCAGAAATCGCAAGTAGTAACATTTGCTCACATTTAATTACCACATACTGTATGTGAAGAAAAAAAAAATAAATCACCGCATAAGGATGGTAAATGAAACACATGGCTGAGTCATATACGCGAGAGGAAAATAAGTTTGTTCACACCATCACCAAGCCATGTAAAGCAGTTACAGAATAAGCACCTCCATTTTCTAGAAAACTGACTTTTTCTAAGTGGTACTAAATGTTATTGATGAAAGCACTTCTCCTATGCAGGTTTCATTTGAAATAGTACAAACATTCAAAACAATACAAAAATAATGCACTTGTACGTGTGGGAACCCAATTGATTTGAAATGTGTGATGTTTCTATGAAAGACAGGAAATATACAGTTATTGCCAGAATCTCTACATTAAGGTTCTCTCTTGCCTATCTGCTCTCTCCAATATACTTTAAGAGATTTATGATGCACCCTCACTAGTGACAGTAAAACATTCATAAGTAAAACTATCTAACCTTAGTCACAAAAGCTACAAAATATTGCAATAGAATACAACTGAAAAGTGACTTTTGACATAATCTTTGTTAGACATTTTCCTTAAAAATGGAAAAGCATTACTTGTGTTGCAATACTCAGCTAGTCTTTCCTTTATAAGCACACTATCCAAACGGGAACAAAAATTGTTGCATCACAACATGAAGAACAGATTCAGCAGAAGTTAATGCTATTCTTTAATCTGCCTCTTAGCCCATCATTTTACTTTTACAATTTTTCAGATCACCTTCACATATAGAAATAAGCAGTACACGAACTTATGTTTAGGCCACTGAGTTTTCTATGGTAACTACTACCTGCAGAAAGCATGAGACTGCCTAGCAGGGTTTATAGATAGCTTTCTTAAAACGGAAGCATTAGCTCGGTTATACTTTTTTTTGTTATCCAAGCAGGGTAGAAAAGCAGTGCAACATCCAGCCTCAAGTTGGCTGAATCCTCTGGAGGAAAAGAGCAGTCGTCCCATGTGTACTCTTATACATACAGGAGTCTAGATGGAATAAACATCCCTGTAAAGTATCGTTCCCACCAGTATAGGGTCTTAAAAAAAATTCAAAACAGATGCAAAACCAAGAAAAAAAGCTGCTTGATAAACGTAAAAATAAATGTGCAGCTTCATGCAGTATTGAGGCAGCTCTACTTAATGTAGGAAAGCTCTTCAAGCAGAACTATATTAATTTAGAGCAAAAGAAATTCTCAGCATGGCATGCTGAATTTCTACATGTGCAAGCAAAGCAAAGCCAGTTACCCATCTCCTATCAGGCAGGTGCAAAGTTAGCACCAGAGGACATTCAGCCTCTAATTACTGGCTCAAGATCCTGCCACAGGAAAGCATTTCATCTGATCCAGATGTTAATTTTTCCTCAAAATGTATTTGTGAGCATCATTTTTAGTTGTTTCACAAACTGCTTACTGTAACAACAGCCTTGAATAAATACTATTTCATGTTGCGCACTATTCTCCTGCAGTGGTTGGTTTTCATTTCTCCCAGCGCTTGTTCCAGTTGCTGAATTAGGTGGAGGAGGGTAGACGGGTCGGTTTGCAACACTTGAGCAGTTTGATCTTCATTCTGATTAAGATGTAGCTTTATAGTCACAGCAGGCTTTATCTGTTGTCTCAAACTTCTGCTTGCAAGCTGGAACGGGAACAGGGAAGCAAACAAAAGAAGATGGTTATCAGCTTTCATATTTACAATTCACAACAGGTTTGCAGGACCTGCTTGGAGGACTGTTCAAAAATCCTTTTCATCCACATTAAAGATATACTCAATCTATTATTTGGTTTTATCATTGGGCAACACTAATCCCTTTTAATTAATGCTTTCATAATTTTTCTGAAAATTAGGTGATAATTATGACTGAATGTATCACGTATATGCTAACATTTTTAAAGCACCAACAGAGCTATGAATTCAGTTGCCATAAAGGAACAAATACTTTACATCATTCCATATCCTGTTCATCTTATAACTAGCAATAACAAAATTATGTCGGTTTTAAATAAACAAAAAACTGCTGCTGCTGCCTCAATTACTTTGAAATAACATACATTAGTTTTTTAGTAGTTGCTTACGATGTGCAAAAAAATTTAAAGGAAAAAACAGAACATTGAAAACATAGAAGTTACCTGCACATCCAGTCTCCATTCCAGACTGTGGTAGCTGGGAAGCTTTGGTGTCAGCTCACCAAGGATGCTTCTAATCTCTTTCCTGTTATCCAGGTACAGCTGCAGCAATAATTTGTTCAATTCATCTGAGAATCCCAGAACGTGAATGGAATCTTGAAAGTCTACTTCAGAAATCTAGAAATAACAATTTAGGCCGTAATCAGAACTGTGTAAAAATCATCATCTGTTGAGAAACAAATAAAACTGTAAGCAAACAGTACACATATGGTACGGTGCAGTTATTTTCCTGCAGGAATGTGTGAGGACAATTGTACAGGTAGGACAAAACAAATCATCCCTGTTTTAAGTGATTTACACGTGTTGATGTATTACTCATGATTTGCATGAGCTTCAGGAACAGTTTAAGAACATATTTTTTAAAAAAGAAAAACATTCAGCATCCTCACATTTAAGCCTTCATATATGAGAACAAAAAAAGGCATCTGAGCTTTGTCATGAGGAAGTGCATAATTCCATCATCAATCTATCAGAGTGCTAACATAATATTGATACTCAAATGGAAATACTTTGAAATGATCTGAATGTCTTTACATGTAAACGAGCGCCAGGTGCAACTTTAAGGCTCACGTTACAGTAACTCAGAGCACCCCCAAGAAGCCAATTTTCACTGGTCAATGCCTTTGTGCTGCTCTGGGGAAGCTGGTTCACCCCTGTGGAAGCAGTTAGTTATTCACAGAAAACGTCCTGCCTTCACAAAGCATTCACACCATAAACACGTTTTGCCATCAGCTCTATTCTGCCACAACACACTACCATTTATCTGTTTTCCCTTACTTCAAGGGAACATTCTGCGATATTTCAATCCCTTCCCCACCTGCTCTTCAGAACAACGTCTGCTCAAGTTCAGTTTGGAATGACTTGTCTCCATATCCATTCTCCACATCTATATTCTACTATATCAACAGTAATCAGTCTTTTCGATGAAAAAGAGCAATCATCCAGCTATTATTCTTTTAATAACTGCTTACACCCACCCAAACTTGTGATGTCAGGAGCTGAAAAAGCCACGTCAGCCAAACGTAAGGAGTACTGCACAGGGGTTAGTACTGCACCCATCCTGCACAGAACAGCAACAACTAAATCTTCACTCAGGTTTTGCTATTTAGAACAAAGCTTAATCCTGAAGTATGCTTCTCTATAGCGACTAAATTACCACATGTTCTTGCTATACACGATTAAAACATCGCCAAGCTTCAGCTTCAGACACTGAATACAAATTCCCGTCATCCATGCCGATGCAGTGTTTCAGTAAGAGAACACCATAACAAACACCTTCTTTCTTTTTTTTAAAAAAAAAGAATTAAAAGAATACATGTCATCAGAATTTCGAACCAAGGTTTCCCCATTCATCAGTATTTTCAGAACTAGAGATGTTTAGACGACATCTTTTGAGCGTGTCCCTGAATTTATTACACAGAGATGTCCTTACCATAAGCTTGGAGCTTTCAGTGAGAAGATAGGCCAGCCCTTCCACCCCGTGCTGGACGGTGTCAACGCCGACATTAAGCTTTCCTGTAAAGAAAGCACAAAGTACCTTTTAATTCTTTATTAAAGCTGCCGCAGCAACAATACGCAGAACCGCAAATTTTTCCAAAGCCAACTTGCAAAATACGCACAGAAAAGAGGAAACAAACAAACAGACAAAAAGTAGAGGGCTGAGCACCCTTTAAATAAAAACGTAAGGGGATCAAAAGGTGGGTTAGACCCCCCCAGCCCCCCCAAACCAAACAACTCCCCCAAAACAATTTCTTGGGGGACACCGGGCGAACCGCACGCTCACGTAGGACAGCTGCCGCCAACACACCGGCGCAGAAACCGGCAACCGGCAGCTTCGGGCCCGGGAGAGACACCGCACCTCCCGGCACCGCTCCGCCTCCCCCCTCCCCTCCCCGCCCCGCCGCG
>VXAK01008758.1:0-21011 GCA_013399435.1 Arenaria interpres | reverse complement strand
TGAGTGGCAGCTCGAGCCGACAATGGCCTGCCGCGGGCCAACGCCTCTTGTTGCGCGGCGGCGGGGTGGGACTTCCGCCGTGGCGGCTGAGGGGAGGGAGGGCGCCATGGAGTCGGCCTAGGTGCGGCCCTCGGCTCCCCGCGCCGGGCCCTGTGCCGGGCCCGCAGGTGAGCGCCGCCGGGGCGGGGGGTGCGGGCGCCGGGTCCCCTCGGGCCTCTTCCCTGCCGCTGGGCGCCCTGATTCGGTGGCGGTTAAGGAGCCGCTGGGCCCGTCGCTCTATTGCGCAGCGCTTATTTGCCTCCGCCCTTCGAGCGGCGAGGCGGGGTCGCCTCCCGTGCGTCTCAGGCGGGGCCGCGGCCGATACTGCCCGGCTGCCTGCGGGCCCCGGCGCTTCCGTCTCCCGCGGGCTGTCACCGCACCGAGCGGCGGGAAGGAAGGAGGGGAAGGGAAGGGCACCGAAGCGCTCTCCGAGCATCGCTCCCAGGGTAGCGAAAGGCAAACCCTCGCTCTAGCGTTTCCCGGCTCTGCCAGGTGCGCGGTTCCTCCGAGGCACGGAGGTGCTCGTTATGCCTGGACGAGAATGAGCAGCGTGGAGTCTGGGTGGTTGACAACAAAATTACTAGTAAAAAGGTGGAAAAAAAAATATATTGAGGGGAGTAGTTCCTGCATCTTATCAGACCTGAACAATGAATTTGCTTTGTGTCCATTAGTTTTCAGTTCTGCGGATAGGGCTTAGATGAAGATTTGGGTCAGTGATGAGATAAAAATGCAAAAAGCCAGAGACATTGGGGCTTTTGGGGATATGTGTGAAAGTTGTTGATATTATTTGTGTAACTTTTATTCATCCTCTACTTCTGGAATTTTTGGAAGGTGCGGCCCAATCTACCAAAATATTTAGAATGTTGTTACTGAGTTTGTGGGAGGACAAGGCTTTTATACTTGGTATGATTTTTGTGATTGCTATAAGCATTGTGATTGTCTTTGGCTCTGAAATTGAATTTAAGTTCAATATGGAGGTGCAAATTCATTTTTTTCCATCAAGACGAGGGGAAAGGTGTGTTTTCTTGAGAGAGTTGAAGCATGAGCATAACCGTGTGGACAGGGAATTGCTTTGTGTTTCCTTTGCTGTGAAATAAGTTTTGAATTGATAGAAACTTCTGAAAAATTGGCATTTTATAGATACTTTGTGGAGCTTGGTTTGTGGGTAGTTGCTAAAGCTCCCAATATCTTTGTGGCCCAAGCCAAATACTTTTTTCATGAAATCTGTCCTAAGTGTGCTCTTAAAGCTTGTTGATGTTGGCAAGTAGGAAACTGATATTTTTGACAAGATGTAGTTGTATCTAAAAGAAAGTTTTCCACACAGGTTGCCTGTTCTCATCTGGGAGTCAGTGTATCAGTGTTAAAAGCACTCTGTGTTTCATAACCCCTTATTATTAATACAAACAACATCATTAATGTATTAAGAGGTAGGCAAGGCTTTCTTAGTGTCTGGTACAGCAGATGGGTGTATCTATTGTGTATTGTCACTTCTTGTATCGAACTTATTTAGCTATCCTGATTTTCAAGTGAGAAGAGACGTTTTGCTCTTCTCTTCCTTCGGAAGTGTAATCACAAATGCATTTTCTGTTGTACATACAACAGAAATACTGCTGCCCTATCTTCATGGGCAGTGCCTTGTCTGATATATTCCAAGTAAGTGTATTTACTTCAGGATTGCCTTACTGCTCGTTGATACACTGTGATACAGCACACCCTGCATTTTCCCCTCCTCAGTTCTGACCTGATGATCCGGTTCAGCCCTGCGACGGAGGGTTGTAGCTCCCCAGGTTTAGTTTGTTTTGTGAGTTCTAGGATGCGGAGTGGGAAGGAAAAAAACGCCCGAAGCTACCTAAGGAGAGCTCTGTCTACAGACACTGGAAAATCAGGTGTAAAGTGTTGAAGATTAATGCAGAGTCAAGTTTAACTTCTCTTCTGTGGTTTACAGCATAGTCTTT
Organism: Arenaria interpres; assembly: GCA_013399435.1. Lineage (NCBI taxonomy): Eukaryota > Metazoa > Chordata > Aves > Charadriiformes > Scolopacidae > Arenaria > Arenaria interpres. Next base: position 19,017 of record VXAK01008758.1, on the reverse strand, counting down.
AATTACATATGCCTGTATTTCTGTGTGCTATAAGCTGCCTCGTTTAATTAAGAGTATAGTCTACAAATGAGCTATGGAATTTCAGGAATTGCAAGGCTTTTTTGCTTGCATTTGAGACAATAGTTCTTGAGACCAGAAGAATCTGTATGTGTGTAACTGTTTGGTAGAGAAGAATGCACTGTTACATACATGTCATTTGCAAGGACAACTTTATTTCTGTTATTTTGTAATCTTACTCAATACTGTTCTAATACTTTCTCTGTGTTGTAAGATACGTGCTGAATTTACTGTATTGGTTAAAATATTGTGTTGGGTTCCAGTGTATTGTTGCTTCTGTCATAGTAAAAATGCATTTTTTTGAACAATTGCTCTTTATCCTCCAGTTTCACTGACATCCTCTTTGTTAGGGCAGGCTGATGAGAGGAACTGGTAAATCTCAGTTTAGAAACAAAAATTCATGAATTTCATAATTCATTACAGGTTCCGGCAACTGTAACTTCTGTTCCGCTAACCAGTTGAAAGTTTCACAAAGCATCATATGTCTAAAGGACCAAGTCAGAATCATGAGAACTGTTTTTGAAAATATCAGCTGTTTCCTCCCAATTGTAATAAAGAATTTTAATTATCTTCTTGTTAGTGTCAGTTTAAATCAAACCTAACTCTCCACTATTTACTTCAATGTTGAGGACCTCAGATTTTGGGGCAATGCTTTCTGCTAAAAAAAATCCAAAAGGGATAGGAAGACAGGAATTCTTGATGTGTTTATTGATTCTGAAAGAGAATGCAATAGTCTTGTCTGTGATTTCTTGGTTCATAGTTACAATTTTCAGAATGAAGTATCTACAGTCAAAAACAAATCCACACGAAACCATTTCAATAAGAAGCCTCAATTTGGATGACCTAATTGAGTTTAATTGTTTGTGAAGTACTTTTAATTCCTCCAATAAAAGAAGCTAGAGTAGATCCAGGTGTTCTGATACTGACAATGTTAGCCATGTACCATCTACTTTTAAAACTTGTCCCTGAACTACTTACACTAGGTCTAGTTTTGCTATCATAGTTTATTTGCTATTGTTTTGTGTTACCACTATTTTAATGTTATGTCATTTCAAGTAACTTTTTTTAGTGTGACACTAGAAGAATTGCTGGAGAGACTTGGTCATTCATTTGTGGACCGAGCAATTCTTTTAAATGTAGCAATGAAAGCAGTTAGATTTCATGTTGAACATAGGGCTTAATTTTTGCTTGGTTTGTACTCTGAAGTAAGAGGTGTACTGGATCTCATGTTTTTTGTTGAATGTGTTGGAATTTTCACTGTTGGATTTCTTAGCTTGATCACATTTAGGTGTGAGTTTTTATAAGGGGAATAAGGTATTTTGTGCTTCAGTGTTCTTAAGAGATTGCCTGCACATAATCATGCTATAGCTAAGCCTAAGAGGTACCTGAAGTTCCTCTGTAGACAGCTAATCATTGTCTGTTTTAAGACTGGATTATGACTATAGCAACAGTACAAAAAGAAATTGTCAGGTGTAACTTGTCAGCGGAGAACAGAGGTTCTGATCTTGGGCACTAGGTTGTGTTTTTCCAGTGAAAGTCATTTAGAAGTGAGAGTTTAGGGGGAGGTTCCTCCTGGCTGTTTCTTGTTAAGAGTGACTCCCACCCTTCTCATGGGGCTATTACTGAGATTTTTCTGGGAATTAATGGTCATCAGGTTCTACACTTCTCTCTTGCTGTATCCTAAGTGAGTAAGTAAAAAGCTGTTGTGGGAGGCTGAGTTAGGCTGAATTCTCCATTACTGTTTCTTTCTCTAAAGAGCTTTTGTTGTTAAGACAGTCCTCTTCAAAGGAAAACAAACAGCTATTTATTTAAGCACTAAAATGTGCTACCTCACTCAGTAATTTTGTTTGGAATAACCTTTCTGTGTGAAAGAATTTTCTTTTTTAAAAGAATTTTCTTTTTTTAAGACCCTGTCCAGCAGACAAAGAGCCTGCTGTGGATCTCAGGTGGATCATAACGCAGAATCCCCCTGAGTCTGTCTTCTCTAAGCTTATGTGCCTGCAGCTGTCCCATCAAACTTTGGTGGTACAGCCAGATTGCAAGAACATGACAGGCAGAAACCAGTCACCGTTGTTGTCTCTCAGGTTCTGTAGATGGAAGTGCTGCTACGAAATGATCTAAGTTATTACATAGTTAAAATGCAAATTTAGAAAATGTCTCCCATGCCAGTATGCTTCTAAAGTCTTATGCTCATATAGATTAAGTGTATTTTTGTGATTTATACAGAATATTGATGCAGAACATGTTATACTAGCATTGTGGTGAAATTGTGTATTGGTGTTCTGTTTTAATAAAATAAAGTTGATAGAATGTGACATCTGGGGAAAAGAAGTGAAAGGGTAAAGTCAGTAAAGAGGTAGAGAAAGCAAACACTGGTTTAATATTTTTCTTTGGGGGGTGGGGAGGATGGCAGGGCAGTAATCCATTCTGTATTTTAGGAACATCTTACAGGACAGAAGCCTCTACATGTAGCTTGTGAGAGATGGGGGAGAAGATGGATGGGCATCTGGCCAGGTTCCTTATCCAACTCCATGTCTTTCCCCTCTGGAAGTCTCTATCTCTTTGTCAGCTGACTTGCTCCCATTCAGGTTGCGGTTCTCAACAGCACAAATTAAGCCTAATTCTCAAACCTCATGTTACTGCAAGCTGTGGGAGGTATAGATACAGAAAATTAAACCTGTTTAAAAACATTAGGAAACTTCTAAGGGGAAAAAGTATTAAAAGGTACAGTTTATGTGGAAAGTCAAGACTCAGATGAGGAAATGCTACTTTTATGGCTACTTGGGCAACTTCAGTTTATCCGTTTGCCCTTTTGTGGAGAAATGGCTATGTAGTTTAATAAATCCTATTCTCATATTTTTCCCCTATAGAACCTTGCTTTGCTCAGTATGTGAGTGGCATGCACTAAAAGACATAAGTCAGTTACATGGAAGGCTGAAACTTTTTCCTCTCCCTTGTCCAACCCAAGTTTTTGGATGCTTGATTTTGCAATTTAGCTAGTAGATGGTTTACCTTCATATTGGGCTACATTATGTATTAGAAGCCTGAAGACCCACATTGGATTGAATGCCCATAGGCACATAGTATTAAGCATTTTAGACTAGAGCTTTGCAGAGATAGCATTTTTTACTACATTAAAAATGATATTTATTGAATCTTGCAGATATGCACTATGTTGTTCATGTCTGTGGATTGTGAGAGCATAAATTTTAGGGCCCTATAATAAGTGTGGAGGAAGTTGTTCTGTCACAGACATTCAGTAAATTCTGTGGTTCTAAGGAACAGCCTTTATCAGTCATAGAAGTGACATCTCAACCTGAGTCATGTTTGTTGTCTAGATTGGGATTCTCCCTGGTGCCAAAAAAATAATTATTTGGAAGAGACAAGTCGAAAGTAGTCTCTAGTCTGTTTCAAAGAATACTGAGAATTTCCAAGGTGAGGAGTACTGTGGATTATTATCTTAAGTGTTAGCTTTTGTCTTTGCTGGAAATAATTGAAACACTTAAAATCTTAGACATTATACCTTTAACATTTGTGTTATATTTGATGGGCCAAATTTTGTGCTTTCAAGATATGTATGGTTGTAAAATTGGCCAGTTTTTGATATGAGAGATTATGGAATGAAATCTGTTACCACTGTAGTTCATGCATGTGTTAAATTTGAGGAGTTCAAAGTTTTGTTCATGCAAATCTTTGTTTTGTTTGGGGTTTTTGTAGGTTGCCTTTTTTGTTCTGTTCTTGTTTGTTTGATTTTATTTTTTTTGTTGGAGGTTTTTTGAGGGTAACACAATACTGTCAGTGACTTCAGTAAGGATGCAGGTATCATTGCTCATACAAGGAAGGCATTCAGGCTCTTAATTTATGTTTTTAATATGTTAAAAACACCTCTTTGTGTGGCAAAGGAAAAATAGCAAAACGTTTGTTTTGCTATTTCCTTTTCCTAACCCTTCTCCTTGCTTTTATTTTTTTGGCTTGCTTTAATGATAAATCAGCAGTTTTAAAGAGCAGTTTCTGTTAGAAAATGTGCCCCTCTACTTCCAGCCACAAGCAGTTGCTTTTTGCTGCTGGTTTTGATGAAAAATTATTAACAAAGCAGAGTTAACTTCCTTTTAATGTCTTGAGCTGATGAAATGCACACAAGAATACTTTACAGAATGCTTACGTTCTTTTTTTCTTTTTGGAAGGTCTCAAAGAACATTCTTTACAGGAGACTAAATTCGTTGTCCAGACAGTGAATTGTATTTGAGCATTTGTGAATTTCACGGAAGCCAATAGAACTAGTTTGTATTTGGTGCCTGTTGGTGTCATGCAGGTTTTGGAAGTGTATGTTTAGAATAAATGCTTTTAGTAGAATTACTGTAGAGGAATTTTGCTGATTTGGATTTATGATAAAAGAAGGGAAGATTAAAATAAGGAGTGTCTAAGGGTGTTTAATAGAATGTAAACTTTGATTCCTGTATGCTGCTTGCATTGCTATGTGTTGCCTATAGCTTTTTGAAATGCCACTATTGCAATTTTGTGTTTGATGCATGCATTCCCATGTAGGTTACATGCTGTTAGCTAAAGGGACTTGTACCTCTAAAATAATCATATAAATTAAATCTTACTTATATCTCAAAAGTAAATGTAGAATAACATTTTGTATACTTCAGCAGAAAAGTTTTAACTGACCAATAGAGCCCAGTAAAATGACAGAGGGAAGTATTTGCTGTATGCCTTAACTCTTTTTTTCTCTTTTTATTGTTGTAGGTATTAAATAAAATATGCTGTTGTCAATAGGAATGCTGATGTTGTCTGCCACTCAGATATACACCATTTTGACTGTTCAGTTATTTGCTTTCCTGAATCTTTTACCCGTGGAGGCAGATATTTTAGCTGTAAGTATGAGAATGTTTTTCTACGTAGATGAAATACCTATAAAATTGAGTCATCTTTTAAACTGTTCTATTAATGAACTGGTTAGTAGAATAAATGTTATAGCAGGTTGCCTGGAATGGAATTCCCTTAACAGTTAAGTTCAATGAAAAGATGAATTGTGCACTTTCCAATGATGTTACAGATGATATGTGCTCAGATACCATGACGGTGAAAGCACTTAATTCCTTTAGTCATTTAAAAAGTTCCAATCTGACCAGATATCCCACAGTGTGTTATAACCCTGTTAAAAGAATTCCATGATTATTTGGTTTAGACAGCAATTTAAGTTTTGGTGATGGATGCCACTTTGTAGGGTAACTGTATATAAATAAATAAAGTAAAATAGTCTTCTGTGGCTAGTATAATTTATGCGTGTGTTGAAGGCTCTGTTGGTAAAGTTTTTGTGTATGTTACACATGTATATATGTTTTAATGTATCAGGATAAGAAGCAGTACTATGAACATAGGGTGAGTGGTCAAAGTTGTTGCTGGACTACTTATTACCTATTTTAAATATCGTATAGCTTTATGGAGAAAGTTGTATGTGTCTTTGTAGGATGAATCTGAAGCCACTGAAGTATAATTAAACCTAATCTATATTCCCTGCTTGTTACAGTGATATCTAGGCGAGTTGTTAGTATCATATCAATTAATCTAGGAGAACAGAGTGAAAAACCCTTGATGCTGAATGTTAAAAAGTAAAAATAAAAAATTAAAAGTTCATTATAATGTGGGGTTGAAGGATGCTGAATTATTTTCTTTGGATCTTTGAGTTGCTACTTTTTTTTTTGTAGATAAAATGTAAAAAAAAATTAATGTGGATAGATTATTGCCTATATTATGGAACTGACATCACATTTCTATTGTGAAATTTTGAACTCGCTTTCTACTGTAAACCTGATGATTTCCCCTCCCCCCTTTCCTTTCTCACCAAGCCCATTCTTCCTCTTTTCATAAAAAACCTAATTTTCATTCTTGCTACTTCCTCCCTTAAAAAAGACATTTTAAAAAACAAAACCACACCAACCTCAAAAAAAAAAAAAGGCATTTTGGAATTTTAGTTTATTTTTTTCTCTTTAAGCTTTTTCGAAAGCCGTTTTTCGAAAATATTTCCATCTAAAAATTGAGTGTCTCTTATTTTTGGATATTTGAAAGTTACAAATTTATTCTGAGAATATCTTTGAAGTAGGAAATGAAGGAAATGAAAAGATGAACTAGACACTTATCAAAACTTTGCTATGAAGAGGGGCCAGTGGAATGCTTAAGAGATGCTCAGAAGAAGAGGGCATGTTTGCACACTGTGTCACATGGAATTGAAGGCATACAGATTGCTTACAATCTTGAGAGATTTCATGGTTTAATGATTGCCTGTTTGGGGAGCAAAATTCCAACTGAAGTTTTAGGTTTGTCAGCCAAAGGAACACTTCTTTTCTCTACTGATTTACATGTATTTTTACGCTTCTGGGTTCTCACATTGTTGCAGCCTGAAAGGAAGGATTATGTTTGTATGAAGTACTGCTATGCGTATATGAAGCATGATGAATTATTTTTTTAAATAAGGGATGAAGGCAAATAGGTTTGCATCTGACTCCTAGCTTAAGCTGGGGCTTAAGGGAAAAGCTATAGTAGCACAAGCTCAGGAAGGATGTTTTGAAGAAGGTAAATGATTGAGTAGTGAGGATTGAGGAACGCAGGGTACTGGTGTGGAGCTGAGCTGTGTGGTGGCAAGATGGAAGATCAGGAGGAGAAGTTGTATGGAGTAGATCGATTACACAGAACAAAAATGTTTCCTTGAAATTTAGCTCCATTCCTACCTCTTTCCTTCAATTTTATTAAAGTCTATGGGAAGGAGGCTCCTTTGAAATGTTGCTTCTTTGAAAGAGTTAAGATAAATCATAGCAGTGTTTTTCTTTGAACTATAGTTTGAGTTCTCCGGATTTGTCTGGCTATTATGAAAAGTCCATCTGAAATAAACACAATCCTTATTTGACTGTTCTGTATGACAGCTGGATGATACAGTGAATAGACAAATAATTCTGAGTTGCTAAATTTACCAGCTGATGTCCATTCAAGTCAGTGTTTAATTCACAACTTTTATAGGAAACTATTAATGAAAAAAAAATAGCACTTTTTATTGTATGGATTTGCACTTTTTATTGTATGGATTCTTCATTGGTTAGGTCACAAAAGATGAATAAAGAGAGGGAAACAGCTTCAACAGACTTAAAGTCTTTACAGTATTCCTTTGTTTGGAAATGAAAGTTCATAGTATAAAACAAAACTGTAGATAGTTTTCAGCTACTAACCTGAATAGATAGCGGGGAATTGAGAAGCAATAACATATGGAAGCTATTCTTTGCCTACAAGTGACCTGTTAAAAGCTGTTCTTCCCTGTTTTCAAGTGAATTCAAAGCAAAAACCCAAAACCAACAAGAACACCGCCATCCAAAAAAACTTCCACACCGAAAAAACTACAGTTCTTCAGATTTTTGCGTCTTTGGGGATGTTTCTAGTTTCTGTTCTGCAAATATGGTGGTATTTGAATTGTAGACAGTAGAAAGAAAGCTTTACCATAGAGATAATTTAACAAAAGTTCTTTAATACTTTCTAATGTTAACAATTAGATAAAAAAGAACGATATTGCCATGTGAGTAGAAGACAAGTGGAAGAAGCAATTTTGCTATTTCATTGACAAGGTCACAAGAGACTGTATGTCTGAGAAATATCTTAATCTGAAAAAATATGCAGTGTTGTTTATTTCTATAGACACTTGTTACCTATTTCTCTCTTGTTGCAAACCTGAAATTTCTTTAAATCTTATTTCTCTTAGTATAACCTTGAAAATGGAACTCAGACCTTTGACGATCTACCTGCTAGATTTGGCTACAGACTGCCAGCAGAAGGCTTGAAGGTAAAAAAAAGAAATACAGTCCTCTCTCTATATATATATGTATCTGCTGAACACTTCTTCTGTAAACTAAAAAGATAAATGAATAGTACTGAGGAAAAATAAATACAGAACTGATTAATCTACTGCTCAAGTACAAGCAAATGTGCAAAGGGTCTAAGATGAACTGTTGCCTGTGAAAAAGAGATTCCTTTCGTAACAAAAAGAATCTTGGTAATCTGACCTCCTGTATGTAAGCAAGAATTTGCTGAACATTTTTAATAAGTTAAAAATAGCTGTATGATGGGAATCTAAGTTAGTTTGGTAGGCCATTGTTTTCTCTGAAGTAGGTGGCAATACTGATCTCTGATGTCAGCTACCTTGCACTGGTATCAATGGGTGCCATATTGAATTTTGTCTTGATTAATTTAAAAATATTTTGATAATTTGTCTTTGTAGGGTCATATATTGTTGAGCCCTTTCATATAGTAAAGTGTGGAAAGGCAAGAGAGGTTATCTTCCTTGCATGTGGCCCACATTGAGTGCTGTGAAAAGGATTTGTAATTCCTTTTCTCGGGAAAGTGTAAGAACTGCTGTCATTTTGCTTCCCTTCTTGCATTTCTCAAGCAACTGAATGGAGAAGCTCAAGGGCTGCAGTTCTGCCTTCACTCACATGTGCAGTGCCACAGAGCTGGGGGCTGTGTACTAGGTGATTGATCGTGCACTCTCTTCTTATACGGTTCCCTTTTAATTGTAATCCACATCCCATAGTAGATAGAAGTTTCCCATTCTCCCCGTACTGTATCAAGTGGGAAAAATGCAGATAGTACATATACGCTTTATTGTTAGTTATCTATTGTAGTGTCTTATACTTCAAATAAAATCATGACTTGAAAACTGGTCATAGGATTATTAAGAGAAGGTGCTAGTAAGTGATAATATATTGGATTAGCAGAAAAAAAATGAGTGACTCTAAAATTTTTTTAATTAATCCACTTTTTTGATACATACAAACTAAAAAGCGTGTAAATATTATACCGTATTAAATTGTAAAATTCAACTAGTATTGGAGAAGACAGAAGTAAGGTGTAAGGATTTGCAAATGTTAATGAAACTGGAAAGGGAAAAATCATATTGACCCATTACGCAAAGTGATTCATGTGCAAAAAAGGTTAAAGATGGCTATAACCCATGGGAACACATATAGAACACGAATCTTATTTTGCACTAGATCAGGAATTCTAAAGACGTGATGTCTTCTGAAATACAGCAGCAAGCATGTTTTGTACAGCGGGATAATTCCTTGTCCATGTGTCTAGTGTGGTTAATACACTTGGAATGTGGTAAGGTGTGTAGATGGACTAAAGTAAATGAATAGAAGGGAAATTATGTTTAAGGTGAAATGGGGAAGGACTATCAAGAAGGCTAAATAAATGTGGCTTCCATAGGCAATGATGAGAAGGCATGTTCTACTTTTTCTGACTCGTGCTAAGGTAGTAGGTGTTCATATGCTATGGTGGCAGGAGTCAGTAACTGCTGTGAAGACAAACTCGCTTTATCTGTGTAAAATAAGATAGAGGAGGTAGAAAATAAATTATTTAAAAATAAATTATATATGGTGGTGTTGACCCTGTAAACTGGTGTGGTAGTCCTGCTGCTTAGGAAAGTATTTAAAAGCCTGATGAACATTCATTTCAGTTATAGTCCTCATATCCTCTGAGGTAGATTTGTTGTTGAGATGATGTAGTTGATGGTTGTTGTCTGGTGTGCTCTGTTGAATTCAAGAACAATGGCCGTGCTGCATTTTTCTCCTTGCCTGATGTTAGATGCAGTGACGTGAACTGTTTACTTTCTCTAGGATCACATTCTTGCAGCCAGTGTCAGTTTGTTCATTTCAGATAAAATTTCTTCTGTTCCTCTCCTGTTCTTGAAATCCTCACCTACAAGAAAGGCAATTTAGCTGTCCAGCCTACTACTACTGTGAAGTTCAGTTTTCATTACTTTTTTTTTATTGTGGAATTGGCTAGATGGAGTCAGTCTTGTGACAGTAACTTCTTTGTCCGGCCGTCACTTTGAACAGGGTATGAGTATTTGTGACTGAGATGTTTATGTTTTTATTTTGTATAAGAATCCTAAGCTGTAAACATATTTAGGCCGGCCACCTTCCAAGTTCCAGTGAAGGGGAATTGCTATCCTTTATGCATCTATGGAGACCATGAATATCATGAAGGCAGAGAGATACTTTTCTATTCATTCTGTTTGTAGCCTCTCTGGCCCGAAAATCTGGCTCTGCAACATCGTTGATGTTGCTCTGCTTGTGAGTAAATAATATGCAAAAAATGAAGCTGATGTGAAGGTACGAGGTTAGATAACTCTTTGTTTGCATCGTGTCCTTTCAATCCCAATGGGGAATAAATTGCTGTAAGAATACTAGTAACTCTTAAGAATTCTGCTGCAAATGAAACCTCAAGAAGACTTCGTTTTCATGCCCAGTAGGTTTTATCACGAGGAGAAGTGGTGTTAGAGCTGTATAGTTCTTTACTGCCTATATTGAGAAACAGAGGGAGATTAAGTGATTTGCCCAAGTAGTGAGCCAATTTAATACATCAAAAATAGATATAAGGAGCTTTGATTCTAGCCTTTTTAACTGTTACACAGCTCTGTGTCTTAAGTAAGGTAGATGTTGTCACCTGTGTAGAAATAATGAGTTCTAGTCCTCAATGTAATACCAGCATGATTTTTTTATTTCCATTAAGATTATAATTATTTAAAAAAAACACACTTTGATATTGGTTGAAATAGGATGAAGATGTTATATATGTCTGCGCTTCCTGCATTTCTTTAACTGTAACATGATGATGTGATTTGTGTAAAACTTCTGCAGTTGGTTCCAAACATACCACTCTTTAAAAAAATACAAGCCAACCAACAAAATGCTTTGCATGAAACTAGGTAACATAAGTCATATTTGCTGTATGACTCAGGGGAACCTCAAGGAACTAAATTTGGCTGTCAGCAAATCAGTGTAAAATTTTCAGTGGATTTCTTTTTAATTGTTACAGACTCTCTAATGTTGTGCCTGTCACCACAAACTTGGCAAAGAATGGCTGCTGGTTCAACTTTTCTGCCAAAAGGAATATTATCATTACCAAAAAAAAATCTATTCCTCAAAACAAAATTGCTTGTTTCTGTTGTTGGTTAACCTTTATGGATGATATATATTATGGACAAAATGTAAGATTATCTGTTAAAAGTATATTTAAACTGACAGTTTATATATGCAAACATATGTATATTTTATATACTGAAACACAGTTTATATGTTAATTTATATATAATTATATATTCTATAATATTATATGTGATTATTTCTACACAGCTGATGATGCTTCTCTGTATATCTCAAGCTGTCAGTGAAAACTGAGTTTAAAGCTCTCAAGGATATATCTAGAACTGTAGCAATAATTACTTGAGCCCGCAGCAGTGCAGCTTCTCATGATCTTTTTTTTGCATAAAACAAATTAGTTGTATTCTTATTTTCTGCTAATTCACTGCTCTTTATCTGTATGATAATTTGTTCTAGCTTTAAAACTGTTTTAAACAAGTGTGAATCTTGTAGGAATATTCTTATGTTGAATGATACTTCATTGTATTAGTGCTCAAACGCCTCTATCACATTGTGACCTTATTGCATAAACACCTTACAAAGAAAGTAATTTATCTGAAGTAACGTGTTTCAAATGAAGGGTAGACAAAATCTCCTCTAAGTGTACAGTCTGGATTTTTCTGTATCTTGGTAATCGAAATCTGTTGTGAAGAGAATAACAAAGGAATGTAATTAATATCAATCTAATGATTAACTAATTAACATTAATCAAATTAATAAAGAAGCTCCTTTTCAGGTGAGGTAGATCTTTGACCAAGGAAGCAAGCATATTCTAGTAAAGGAAAAAGGGAAAGTCTTCTCCCTTTAGAGCTAGAACAAATCATGTTGTGCAGTCTGCATGACACTCCTCTGGCATTCGTCTTGCGTAAGTCCCTGTATCAGCGGTGTTTATGGAGCACATACAGCAGTAGCAAAAAAAGTTCCCTGGATTAGTCAACCCTGAAGTCACAACCTTATGGAGAAGGACTAGTGTCAGTGCATTCAGTGCTCAGGTGGGCATGTTTCTTCCCAGAGAAACTGTAGAGTTTTTCAGCACGTATTGAAGTTAGGGGAGCTCCTACTCCCAAAATTTTCAGTGGTGGAGTACTCACTCAGTCACCTAAAAACAATGCAAAGATTGCTTCAAGATTGATGTTGCCAGAATTTCCTACTTCTGTGACTCTTTCAACTGTAGCGGGGTTGATGATCTCTAGTCCTTGCTTACCATAATAAACCGGCTATTTTGGATGCTCGTTCAAGTGTTGATTTCACACAGTGAACTTTTGTCTATTTTCCCTTTTAATTTCCAGGTACTAAGTTTGTGTTAGTGCTTCTTAGGCTGTTATATTTTAGGTTTCTTGATTAGTCTCCATATATCATAGGATAATACTTCCACCATATTCATGTAGTGTACGCAGTCCTCTTTATGCTGAATTACCCTGCAAAGTCTGATGATGTAATTGGAAGAACTGTTTTCTTTCTATTTCTTTACAAGCATAAACATTCTGGTGAATCAGAATAGTCAGGGATGTAGCAGAAATCTTGCTATGTTACGGGACTGAGTTGAAAATAAGAATTTGTTTAGCTTTTGTGTGAAAATGTACAGTTCTCTTTCCTTATAGTTGTCTGCCAACCCTTTTATTAAGACAAAGAGAAATAAAGCTCCTTTTTCTGTTCCTGTTTTCTAGGGATTCCTAATAAATTCAAAACCAGAGAATGCATGTGAACCTATAGCCCCACCTCCGCTGAGAGACAACTCCTCTGGTGCTTTTATTGTGTTAATTCGAAGGCTTGAGTGCAACTTTGATATCAAGGTAAGGGTTTTGTTTTGTTTTTTAATTTTTCCCCCCTCTGTTTCAAGATCTTAAAGAATTTACTGGTGCTTCAGAAAGATATCCATAGCTAACAGCAGGATAGATTCTAAAGGAAAGGGAGAACTTTGTCTACAGGCAGATAAAGCAGTATTGTAATATTATTTAGTTTAAGATTTACCTGTTTGTGAGCCAGCTTACATGGCAAATAAGGATGATGGATGCTGCGTTTTTATAATAGAAAACATTTGGTAGCAGTATCAGCTTTTCTTGCAGTTAGACTCTTTGCTGCCAGGGTTCACAGGGGAGATTGGGGAATGGAGATAACAGAAAAGCACCCAAAATCTGCAAGCCGCTTTCCTGGTATGTTTTTGCTTTTAATAGCTGGGTTGTCTTGTGGCTCACTGCCATTGTTCATGGGGTCTCAGTATGTCACAGTTGGTTGATGGGGACAGGAGGCAGTGCACTGCGGGGCAGGAACAGGCACAAATGGCAGGATGGCAACGTTTAATGAGTACAGCAGCTAGAAGTTACATTATGAAGTATATTATAAAAGTTTTGACCTGCAGCTGGAGTTTTCTCTGTGTTATTTTAAAAATACTAAATTGGAATTATTTGTGTGGCAGGAATATATGGTTTTCTTGAAAATGACCCAGATATATCGGGCAGCAAAAGATGTCTGAAGGAAAACAGGGCTCTTCGATTTGTTGTTGACTTTCATGAACTAAAAAGAGATCCAGCCATATTTGCTGCTGTGTGGTATTGTGGTTAAACAAGTAAATTCTACCTGGACTGTGGATTCCAGCTGTTGAGGCAGCTCACTGCTCATGTAATCTACCTTCACGCCAAGGAAACATTCCAAACTCAGAAATGTCACAGATTTTGTACCGCGAATCCTCTCACCTTGTAGTGAGAAAAGGAAGGACAAATGACTGCTTGTCTTTTTCACACCCTCTTTGCCTTTCTAATTGCTGCCCCTAAATTGATGGAGTGGTGTTACTGCTGATGACACGGTTAAAGGAACAGGTCAGAATTCTTAGTGGAATACATTTTAAATCAGAAATATAGCAAATGCTTGTTTGTTGAAAACTACTTGTTTTGACTGAGCCTGCAGCTTTTTTTACTCTGGTGCTAAACTAGAAAAATCACATCTGCATTGCTGGTTACAGAATTCTGAGATTCTGAGAAGCTTTGTAAAGCTGCTCAGCTAAAGGCAAGAGTCAGGCAGGGGGCGGACACGCAGAACTACTTTATCCATGTAGCTATCACCTCATGTAATGTCAGCTCTTGTATTTTAATTTTACACATCTTGATTTGCCGCACACAGTCAATGAGTGTTCTTGCAGGAAATGGAAGATCCGTATGTTATCATTGAGGAATCTCCATGGTCAGTTCTTTAACGATTAAGTCACACTAGCTCTGTAGGTAAATTTTTTTTTATGTCTTGTATTTTGTGTAATATCCATGGAAGACTGGATTGCCACACATTTCATCATTAGACAAAGCAAGGCAGAAAGTGGATCAGAAGTTCCAGGCAAACATGGGCATTTATGTGCTCACTGGCCAGGGAATTCACATATATATTACGTTGTTAATATTATTGCAACATTGCATTATGTAATTTCATGCATACTACAGCGTTTTGCCCTGAAGTTTCTGCCAGGAAGCAGCATGTGAGTTACATTACATATCAGCGGCTTGACTGAAAGGATTCAGATTTTAACAAAAGCTGGAGTTCATTTTTAAAGCCTGTCTCTCCTATTTTACACTTGAAAACTGCAAATACAGGTGCTTAGCTGATTCTTGATTTTATTGTGTATGAATCTTTACTAGGCCAGGAACTCTGTTCTTTCCTTCCATTTCTCTATTAGTGTTTAGGGTATGGTCATCTGTGGTCAAATACGTTGTTCACGTCATGTAGGAAGCATCGTGCATTTGCTGCCTACGTAAAAGGTTTGTTTGGCAAAAGAAGCATCATGTGAAAACTGTGCTACTTATCGAAAAACTTATTATAATGGTCTGGGATTATATGTAACTTAAGTAAATGATGCCTCACTATATTTAAACAGCCTCTTTAGGCACAAAAGCCAGCAGTGTAATACTGGCCAAACTCCCAACTGTGCATTTACTCCAGACTCCCAACTGTGAAACTGTTGAGTAGAGAATTCATTGTAATTTTCTTAATGGAAAGTTACTATGCAATAAGAAATAGCTTCCTGAAGCTGTACCATCTTGCTTAGATAAATCTTAAAAATGGATTAATGCTTCATATACTGGATTAATACTTGACACGCCCAAAGGCAGGGATGCCATCCAGAGGGACCTGGACAGGCTTGAGACATGGGCCTGTGTGAATCTCATGAAGTTCAACATGGCCAGGTACAAGGTCCTGCACCTGGGTTGGGGCAATCCTGAGCACAAATCCAGGCTGGGCAGAGAATGGATTGAGAGCAGTCCTGAGGAGAAGGACTTGGAGGTGTTGGTGGATGAGAAGCTCTACATGAGCCAGCAATGTGCACTCACAGCCTAGAAAGCCAACTGCATCTTGGGCTGCATCCCCAGCAGTGTGGCCAGCTGGTTGAGAGAGGGGATTCTGCCCTTCAACTCCACTCTGGTGAGACTCCCCCTGCGGTGCNGGTATTAGGAAGAAATTCTGGACTGTGAGGGGGGTGAGATGCTGGCCCCGGTTGCCCAGAGAAACTGTGGCTGCCCCATCCCTGGAAGTGTTCAAGACCAGGCTGGATGGGGCTTTGAGCAACCTGGTCTGGTGGGAGGTGTCCCTGCCCGTGGCAGGGGGTTGGAACTAGATGATCTTTAAGGTCCCTTCCAACTCTAAGCATTTTATGATTCGGTTTTGGTGCACAGTTAGTGCTTTTGTCTTTGGGGTAGTGAGGGTGAACTTGCAACTTAAAAATATAATTGGACAGGCAATTGCTACTGCTTTTTGCAGCTAGATGGTGGTGTTAAGCTTGTGCTGGTTCATGATAGCTTGAGTAGAAGGTACCTGACTGTGATTGTGTTAATGTCACTATTCTAGTAACTCTGCATTAACTGAATCTTTTTTAAGCATATTCATGTGTGGTTTTACATGAACACCATATTGCATTATAAAATCCAATAATTAAACAAAGGCTCTGTGTTGTAAGTAAGTGGCAAAAGTATATAGGGAACTAAAACATTTCCTTAAGTAATGTAAATTATTTACTACCTGCCTTGAAGAACATATTACAATGTGTAACAGTTAATAAACACCTGTTCAGCATATAGTGGTAAAGAAATAAAACAACCAAACAAAAAAAAATATAATACTACATGGAAACTGTCAATAATTACCATAGGACATTTATGTGGATTTGAAGATTAGGAACCTGTGATAACCAGGGAGCTTTAAGGCTCAGATTGCTCAATGAACTTTTGTATTCCTGTCTTCAGTTTCAACACTTAATTTGTGATGTGTTATTTGTGATGACTCCATTACTGCCACTCTGTGTCACAAGCTCACATATGTAGATGTTCAATGCTTTTAATCCTTTCCTTGTCTTACTTTTTACTGTTTTATTTAAAATTCTCATTCCTTTTTTATTTTTTGCCTATTTCTGCTCTTGTGCAGCATGCAAGAAGGCTTGTATTTCAAGCTTGGCTTAGAGAACCTTTTTTAGAATAATCAGTGGAAGTTTTCCAGCTTTACAACTCATGTTCCTCATTGTTTGTCTCTTGAGAAGAAAAATTAGGGGGTGTGTCACTGTATGTGTATATATATGTATATATATATACACACATACATACTTCCCCTCTAGCTTTAAGGATAGAGGTTTTTAAAAAGAGCACCGGAATTTTCGCCTGCTTTTTTCTGATCTGTTGATGATAGTCTGCTGTAAAGGAGGGATGGTGGTGATTTCCTGGTGAATTAGTGTAGGACAGGGTTCCATAAGATTTGTTTGTCTATATGTTTGTAAGGGTGGTGGAGTGGTTGGTATGTGTTGACTGGTTAGTAAAATTGTTGTGATGCCATAATAGCTGAATGCTGCAACTGTTCTCCAGTTTCAAAGGTATTTAGAGCTGTGATGTTTTGGTCAGTTGTACTTGATGATTCTATGTTTGCCTGCTACATAAATACGCATTTGTGTTACAGTCTCCTTAAATAAATGCATGCATCAAAGTGGAAATAAAAGCTGTCACCATGTCCTATACTACCGCAGTTCAGAGCAAGTCTATCCAGCTATGGCCAAGCTTATTGTGTAGTTTTAAACAGGAGTTGAATACAGGATGAAACCCAAATGTTCCTCAAGGTTCTCTAGTGCTTTTTGCATCTTCTGACAAGTTTTCATACTGTTATGGTGCATCGGAAGCAGTATTTAAGAAGATGTATAGTTGTAACTTAGTTATGTTTGCATTACTGATAGTCACCACAGCAAATACCATTTACCTAGACATTAGGTTTTGCTTGTATTGACAAAAAAACAGTCTATAACAGAAACGTAACTGGTACACAATATTTTTATAGTTTTGTACCTGTATTTATAATTTTGTGCTTTTCTGTGAGAGAGCTTCTGATACCTGGGTTGTCAGTTAAGATATTTCCACATCCCTAAAAGCATAGAAAAGATACTACTCATGTGATTTCATGAGCTATCAAGTGTAGCAATTTCTAGTTTACCAAAGTAAGTTAGTACCTTTATCTTCAATTAAGTATTATTTTTCTCTACCCATAGGAAGGTAATATATGTGAAAACTGTGTGCCTGTGGACAATATTGAATAATTTTTCTGGAAAAATAACATATTTGCCTGAGTGTTAGAATAATTACATGATTTTATTTTGAAAAGTTACACTTGTTTTAGATGTGCAAATAAAGTTGTGGTAATACTTAACTTCCTGAAAGTGTACCTTGTCTTAGGACAGACAGTTACTGTATTTTGAAACAACAGTCTTTCTAATAAGTATTTTGTATGGCTTACAGGTTTTAAATGCACAGCGAGCTGGATACAAGGCAGCTATAGTTCACAATGTTGATTCTGATGACCTCATAAGCATGGGATCCAACGACAGTAAGTACAGGTATCACTTCTTCTCTCCTGTTTGAAAATCATTTCACCCACTAGAGTCTACGGTATTGAAATCAGTATAAAGTATTATGATGAACTCTCACATAAAACCAAAACAAACCAAAAAACCAATACAACAACAAGCCCCAGAAAACCCCACCCCAGCCAGAAACCCTTTTGCTTTTAATACTTTAAAACGGGAGGTGTTTGTGTAAGAACATACATGTATGCTTGTGTATTATTTGTGGCATTCAGTTTGTACATTCTCTGAGTGTTTCTTTTGTTTTTCCTTTAAAACTTAGTTCAACTGTTCTTGGTTAAATGGTTACATTTATGAGTAATTTTATATGACTGATGTGGAAAATAGCAGATATGTTCTTAATTAAGTAGAAATATTGGAAAAGTAAAAAAATGCTACTCTTTTGGAAGGAAATCAAACTTTAAAATATGACTTTTTAGTATTTGCTAGTGGTTCTATTTTTTGTTGCACTGTTGTGTACATTTTTCTGTTCCTTTGGGCAAATGGATTCTAATTTCATATAGATACATATTGCATCTACATTTTTTCAGTTGGAAAAAGAATGTTTAGAGACCAGTGTGCCATTTTCTGATTGATTTCGATGCTAGCTCTTGCAATTTTAACCTTTCACGGAGTGAATGCGTTCAGAACATCTTGTAATCTAGTCAGAATGTTGGTTTTGGTTTATGGTATGTGGTTTTTGGCTGTAGTGCTGTTACGACTTTCTCTGTGGCATTTCTTTGTTCAGTTTTTGTGCTTGCTCAATATGGAATAAGAACATAAATGAGAACAAAAAAGTCTTTCCCAGTGGAAACACCATTGAATAAACTAGGAAATGAACTTTCAGCAAACTAAATGGCAGTTGAGTAGCCCAGAAAGCTATGTTGAAGAGGTTTTAATGAATTCCCGACCCATGTGAATCTTATTTTTAAGTTTCACTGAGAAATCAGAATGTACAGCAAGTTCACAACCAATGCAGACTTGGGTAGTGTGGGGTGACATTAAGCTATATATGCTTTTGCCTTGGGGAACCTGAATGCTTTGCTGAAGTGTCAGAGGTGCCGATTAATATAAAGTGAAGCTGAGGAGACAGCTTTCTAGAATATGGGGTTTCTCTTTCAATAATTTTTCATTTGA
>VXAK01008756.1:0-44670 GCA_013399435.1 Arenaria interpres | reverse complement strand
ATCGTGCCACATGCAATCATCAAGTGTAACTGGAATCATTTGGCTCTTGGCCTGATCAGCTCCAGCTCTAAGAACGTGGACTCCCGGTACATGTCTTGGTTACTGATATGTGAATGTGGTTTTGCTGCATGACACAGTTTGAATCTCCTGCATCCATACATTCAAAGCAGCTGCACTTTAATGCCCAAGTTTCCTTGCCAGGAGATCAAGTCAGATAGTCCAGATTCAAGCTAAGCATGAACCAGAAATCAAGAAATTTGAATATGTTAACTGTATAGATGGACTGCCTGTATCTGCTCACTCCCCAAACCTGGGGTACAGTTTGAATGATATTGACAAAGTTCATACTAATACTAAACTGGATCATGTCAAGACCAAAATCCCAGTAAAGAGTGAGAAGTAGGCATATAAACCAGCTTCCCCTCCCATACCTAGTGTTCTTGGAGAGATGCTGATTTCCCTGCCTTTCTTACATGGCTGTTACATGTTGTTGGGCAATGCTGCTTAAGACTTTCTTGTAGGGAAATATATGGGACGTAAAATCCCCCTAAAATTAGGTGTGAATCTCAGTGGGACTTTTTACTGTCTATGCTGCTGCAAGCTACCTCCATTTCTAAATGAGGCTGTCTCAGGAACAGCATGTCATTCTGGTATCTCCCCAAGGCTTACTTAGCATCCTGAAATCAGCAGCCTGGCAGCTAAAGAACAAGTTGTTCACCTCTATGTTTGCAAATTCACACTTTTTTGGTAAAAAAGCCATTTTACTGTAGGGAGGACAGGAAAAAAATGCAGCTACATTGCAGGTTTTTTTGTTTGTTTGTTTGTGGTTTTTTTGTTCCTTCCAGGATATCTAGGATACAGGAGTGACTAAGGAAAAAAAGTAATTCTCAAATCTATATTTAGATTATAAGAAACAACATCTAAATTCTTTTTTTTTCTTCTATATTTAGGTAAATTTGTTTCTAATTTTGCAAATCCATAAAATGTATTTTTTTATATATAAATAACATTTTTTTCTTTAGGCATGATAAATATCACACAGCACCTCCCAACTCAGCCTAAGTAAGTATAATCTTTAAATGATTTAAATGTTAAATTTTCAAATTATTAAAAAAAGAAATTACAACAAAAACAGTAAAAAACACTGGCCAAAGGTCAAAGCATGTTCCCAGCCAGGTACACATTATATAAACATCTAGAAGAATACGATAGAAAATTTCCAGTTGGAAGGGACCTATGAGTTCATCATCTAGTCATCTAGACCAGCTGCCTCACCAATTAAGGGCTGACCAAAAATTAAAGCATGTTGTTTAGGGCATTGTTCAAATGCCTCTTAAACACAGGATACTGATGGATGTAGGGCTTCAACCACCTCTCTGGAAAGCCTGTTCCAGTGTTTGTCCACCCTCTCAGTAAAGAAATGCTTCCTAATGTCCAGTCTAACCCTCCCCTGGTGCAGCTTTGAACCATTCCCACATGTTCTATCACTGGATCCCAGGGAGAAGAGAACAGCACCTCCTCTCTGCTTCTCCTCAGGAAGCTATGGAGAGCCATGAGGTCACCCCTCAGCTTCCTTTTCTCCCAACTAGACAAATCCAAAGTCCTTAGCCACTTCTTATAGGACATGCCTTCCAGCCCTGTGACCTGCTTTGCTGTGCTCTTCGGGACACAACTGTCCACAACTGGACATATACTTAAGAACTGTCCACAGCTGTCTTATACTTAAGAAAATAAATATGAATAACCTATTTCCTTGTGCCTTTCTCTCTCTAGGAAAAATAACCTATAATTTGTATGCTTTCAAAAGTTCATCTGAATATGAAGAAACTACTGAGGTGAAACTAAGCACCAAGACTTGAATTTCTTTTCAACGTTAGTGCTTATTTTTACCCGCTCTGTTAATGATGTGCAATGCTTAAGAAGTGCTGTGGTTACAGTGGAACATGGCTGTCATGGACAGTTTTGGACAAGCCGATCTGTACCAAATACATGTTCCA
Source organism: Arenaria interpres (assembly GCA_013399435.1). Classification (NCBI taxonomy): domain Eukaryota; kingdom Metazoa; phylum Chordata; class Aves; order Charadriiformes; family Scolopacidae; genus Arenaria; species Arenaria interpres. The sequence continues at coordinate 42,673 of VXAK01008756.1, read as the reverse complement.
CATGCATGTAAGCAATCTACAGATTCCTTTAGGTAAAACAAAGCTAGCTGATAAATATTCTTTTTAATCCTAAAAGAAAAAATAATACAATTTAGGTTTTTTTTGTTGTTGTTCTGAATATTTTTGAGGAAGAAAACAAAAGTCTTTCAAAGTGACAGTACAATTCCATTCCAATTTAATTTCCCACTGAACTTCCAAATGGTATATCCAGATTTCCTAACTGCTCCATTCTGATTTTTATATTTCAACGAAAGACATAATGCCACAAAGGTTCTGGTTTTTGCCAGGACTGTTTTTCAAAAGAACTCTTTCACTAATGACTCTCTGACTAGCCCTCAGAATATGTTTACATCCCAACTGGGAGTTAACATATCTGACACAGACTCAATTTCATTTCTTAATATAACTTCCATGAATTTGAACAGGTTTTATCTGTCTCATATCTGTTTTGAAAGTGAACACTGATTGCTAGTAAACTTGCTTTTATTGACAAGAATTTCTGAAATAATCTGGATCTATCTAAGGGATGCTGAAAAATCACTGCAGATTCCATTCCACCCGAATCTAAAAGGCGCCACATTCTCACCAGCATGTTGCTCCCTTCAGCTGAGTCAGAAGAACGGCTCAGACTAACACTCCTCAACTATTGCAGTGTAAAACGAACAGGATAAATTTAAGCAGCTTTCCTTGACAGCCGAAGGTAAGCTTTTACTTACCCTACACTGTAGCAAATAGTGCTCCTACTGCTTACTGTGCAGGATTCAATGGAGGACAACAACAAATCACTGAGAAGACACTTACTCCTTAAACTGCCACAGCCGTTTCCTCAACTATTGGCAGAGCAGAACCTCCACTGAATTTCACCTGTCAGCAGAGCAGTCACCCAGTTGCACTTCTTCACTAATCTCCTGGCAAAAAAGATTTTTCTTATCTTCCCAGCAGAAGAAACAAGGCAAAGACTGAATCTCTGGCATTTTGCTTCCACAGCTGATAGGTTCATCCTACTCCCTCAAAGAGTTCAAGCCATTTGTACATCACTAAAGGAGAAAAAAGTGAAATGAATGTGTGTTTGAGAAAACAGTATTTTTATTCTGAGACACTGATACTTCTTTTTTGAATGGAAGCTTGCTAGCAATACCATCTGGGGAAAAACTGAAATATATGTTGCTTGAAATTATTTTTTTGAGACAAACAAAAAATAATTCAAAACCCGCCAGCATGTTTGCAAACTATCAGCTGAGCAGTTACTCAAATGCATCTGACTCGCAGGGTAAAACTGTCTTTTCACTGTGGTACCGAAACAGGATAAAAGCAATTTAATTCAAACTTTATAGCAGTAGCAAACAGCTAATATAGAAATGCGGTATGGAAAGTGCTGTAAGTCTATAATTACATACCTCCCCTGTCTGCCATAGGTAAATGATATCTAATTACGCCTTTTCATCAGGCTGTTTTCCAGAGCACTCCTGTTGCATTTATCATTTCTGAGCTGCCAAAAGCAAGGAATCAAGCTGTGAACCTCTCATCTTTCTGCTTGGGCTGCCAAAAAGGGACACTAGCTACTTCTTGGCAGTTGCCTCTGTCCCTGTTGCTATGGGATGAGAAACATCAGTCCTGCTTCCCAGCTACACAATAAACCTCTTTGACTACTTATTCCCTTCCTTCTTCACTATCATTGCTGATGGCACAGCTGACCCCACCTCAGGCTTTGCCTAGAACACCAAATTAAATGTGACTGATGTTGGCTTATCCAACTAAAGACTAATCAAATTAAACACAAAGACCCTGCGCAGATCATAGAAGTGATGACAGGTGGAGGACTCCAAGTAACCTTATCAGTGAGAAATGGCGTACACCTACATGGGCTGCACCTGCAACTCTTAGAGTAGAATGGTTGTCCTGAGTGTGAAACCTACCAAGGTGGCTCAACTAATGAAACTGTCTCCAGAACACCAGACAAATGAAGAGGCATTACTCCCTAAAGGGATACAGGACTTATTACGAATGTTGGGAGGAAGCCAATTTTTGATGGAGCACAGAGAAATTGGGGGATTGTACAAAACCTGGGATATTTTGGGGAAGGGACACAGAAGTGGAAAGGAAGAGATCAAAACAGACTGGATTAATTTATAATAAATTAAATCTTGCTAACTAGAAGTTATACACACAAATAAGAGTTAAAAGTGTGGCGATATACATCATCAGTGTATTCATATTTCATAAAATATTAATCCCCTGGCAGCAGCACAAAACATACACTGAAGCTCTATGGCAGGGTTACTGTCCACAACTTTATGTGGTTGCAACGACCAGAGCCTCACCAGCTAAATTAATTACACTCTTTAAAGGCATATTTATTGAGATACTTGATCCATAGGACAGTGAGAAATTCAAGAAGAGAAGGTTAAGAAGTGTCCTGCAGTGTAGAAACCTGAGGCAGGAATTCAGGTAGGACATAAGTGGAATGACTTCAAAATGCTTTCACACTCAGCTCCAAGGATTTAAGAAGGAGTGGGAGGAAAGAAATCCAATATTACTTGTTTTTCTAGAAAGGCCGAAATGTGAGAAACCCCTATATGAAGGCCGAGAGAGTTTTTAAGCGGATTTTGGACATTATTAATTCTGCAGAGGTCAGGGAGTCACTTGTTTTTGAATTAAGATTGCATTTGAAGAGAAATATGCTGTGGCAGCTAATCTAGCAATTACCTTCCTGATTACCTGTGAGAATATCTAAATGGTGCGTCTATCTCCCATGATTGCACCAAAGGGTATAAGAAACTTGTTTCAAGGTGAGAGAATTTGATCCTTTCTTGATAAGAGAGGTAAAGAGAGAGAGAAAGATTTCACGGAGTATGAAATTGGTTAGGGAAATATGCCTTAAGCATTTGAAGATAGCCACAAGGGAACTAGAATGAGCTCCTTTGAGTAAATCACCAGCAGTAATAGGCCTGCTTCCTTTAGCAAAATGACTTTTAGGATGAGTAGTAAAATGAAAAGATAGAGTGATATTAGGGTGTAACTTACCCTAACTCTCATTTAGCTAAAGTCAATATCTTGAATATCACCTTATACAAGTAATGCTAGAAGTTTTTAATCACTTCCTTGCTTGATGGAAAAAGGCAGAATGGTGATCTCTGTACAGAGAGCTACTGTCAGAAATGGTAGCTAGAAGGATGCATTAACAGAAACCACTGTTCCTTGATGACCATCTATTCTTCCCTCCCCTCAGGATTTTGGAAAAGGTACTTTAGATTCATAGATGTGGCAGCAAAAAGAAGCAATTATCATCATATACTCCAACTTCATTCCTCCCACAGGCCAAAGAACATCACCCAGGAGTTCTTACTTTGTGCTCATAATTGTTGAGCTATAATGTCTTTTACAATGCTATCTACTTTTGATTTAAAGACTTCAAATTATCATGAACCATCCAAAGAAACTAAATTAAAAGTTGGACTTTATAATAGCCATTAATATATTTTTCATTCAGCCCATTTGTGGGCAAGAGTACTATTAGCTTGAGGAACAACTGTAGCCAGTTACATTACTGAGAGAGGATTTATTTTTAAAGTTGTTACTCAAAACATTTGACAATTTCATATGCAGTCAGTGTAAAGAATGGCCTGTGGTGTTACATGAGCACATCTATTTAAATCAGAAAAGAATTTTTTTATGAGCTGTGAAAGGTATTTTTGGAATTGAAGAGTTCTATACATCTTGTTTCCGTGTTTTAACTATGGAGATGCACTATAATTATATTGTTCTATTCTTGTTCGGTTATATAGGTTTCCCCGGAAAGATGTCTGATAGCTGTTGAGAGCTCTGCCTCTAGCTTCCTCTGAATATATCACAAATATGTGCATCAGTTTTCCTGTCTTTTGAAGAGATATAATGAGATTTACCATGCAAAGTTAAGAATACACTTATTTTCCAATGATTGCTAAATGATCAGCTATTTTAATTAGAGATAATGGCAATGTAATAATACTGTGTACCACTTTCAGTGTGGAAACTTCATATTCACTTGTCTTTATTAATATATACACTATTAAAAGACTAGATTAACTAAATAAATCTAAATGTTCGTTATAAAGTTGAGCTGCTGTTAGATAACAGCCTATAACCACAATTTTTGCTTCATTATATATTCAGCATTAATATGTGTCTAGACTTTGAAAAACTCCATGCATGTCTTCCTACTAAAATCTTGTAAAACATTTATCCTCTGTCAGTTTTGTTCACCTAAAGAAATGACACCAATGCCATTTATGTCAATTCTTCCTTGACAAAAAGCTTTTATTAAGCATATCTTGTTTAAAAAACTTCATTGATTACAATAATCAGGGGGAAAAAAGCTAAAATACTAATTCAAAACATCAGAATGTAATTTTCTTATGTTTCAATTATTAAGAATGAGGTCTACTGTAAAGAATACACATAATAACTTCTTATAAGATGAAATTTGTTTTTACTTCTTTTCAATAACAAATAATATACGCCACTGAGCATTTATATTTAAATCTCTTAAAATTATATTTGAACTTTATCTTATCTCCCTATTCTGTTAATAATCTCAAATGTTAATACTTTCATAATGCAGGTACTAAGAAAATTCAAAAGAAGCTCAAAAAGTACTGCTTGAACTTTAAGTCTAATAGTATATTCACAGTGCATGTTTATACACACAGAGCTATGTCAAATCTTTTCTTTCAAATAAAACTCTAGTTTTTCACTAAATCATTGAGGGGAAATGAATGAACACTATACTAAGTACAATGAGTTCAAGCTACAGGGTTTAAAGACTCATATATAATTAAAATTAAGCACAGGCCAGAGTATTTTGCTTGAAAAGTCTCATTAATAAAAAGTAGGGAGGAATAAGAATTTTAGGTCCTCTTCTGAAGTCCACTGATGTTAATGGGAAGACTCGTGCTGCCTTTATCAGGCTTTGCAATACGCCCATGCTTTTTATCTTGAAATCTATAAATGCCAAGTTTAAATAGATCTGCAAGACTGCCAAAATTCAGAATGACAATCAGAAGAATAAAACCAATGATGCTTCAGAAGTGACACACAGGTAAACTGAAATGATCCACACATTCCTGAGAGAGATTTTAGATTTTTATGAGCTGTAAATCTCTTGCAGCAGAACTAGTACAAACCTGGGATCACATGTAGCATCAAGCTTCTAGTTGTAATAAAGGAAAATTCATTGTTTAAAGGCTAGATGAAGTCTTGGGCTCAGAAGTCATGGGCTATTATAGAACAGAAGCCTGTATCTTTTCTCCTGCATGAATTTCTCAACCACTGCCACTTTGGGGGGTAATGTGTTTTCCTTGGAACAAATTCAGCAGTACCTAGGTTACACGTTGTGGGTGGCCCTAGTGCATAATGCTACCTCCTGCCTTCTCATGAGAGCTCAGGTAACAAAAAATGCTCCAGGCTGCTAGACATTAGCATGTGGTTCACCTGCTGTGGGTCACCCACTGTAATCTTGAATGTGAAAGATGTTCTTCAAATGTTAGACTATTGATTCTCTCCCCTCCTCCTGAGAGATACTCTCAACTCACTGATATTCATAAATAATAAAGGAACTCCAGATACGCCACAGTCAAAGTGGATACCTTACAGATGAAAGTGAAAAGATAAAACACATGGAAAAAAACCCCAAACTAAACTGTTTATTTAAATATTTGCAATATGCTTTATTATGTGAGGTTATCAGGAAGAAGATGACTTGCATTTATAGCTATGCTTAGGTCCTCTCTTGGGTCAGACAATTAGGTGTCCATCTCTAGAATACATTACAATAGACACAACTATTTCTTAGGTCAGAGGCTGTGAGATAAAAATGTTGACATTTCAGTGGTCCGAGTTACCAGACACTGACACAGTAACTTTGATGATTTTACATCTTTTAAATTAAGGAATCGTTTAACACACAAGCCTTGTGAGCTTGATTGAACAGTTCTGTACACATCTGATTGTGCAAATTTATGGTATAATCCCATTTATACTGAAGATTCTGATACTAATTCTATGATTCTAAGAAAACATTTGTTCAGCAACAAGGCTACAAGGCCTTTATGGTATATGCAGCTTTTACAGTCTTTTCTTGAGTGAGACAATGTAAAAGTACACACAACCATATGAGAACTGTAAGCTTATCAAAAAAATTCATGATTGTACTAACATGGAAGTTTAGGCACCAAAGCACCTCAGTAATTTGAATATACTCGCTTCCATTTTCAGTCTTCTCTAAATTGAGTTAGGCTTTACGTACAACTGAAATCAGACTAGCTCAAACTGATCAGTTAGAACTATGCCTTTCTGCCACATCAAGGTACAAAATAAAATGATGTCAAGCAAATATTAACTATATGCCCAGTGATAAACATGGCTGTTTAGGCTTGTGGAAATCTGACAGAATGAAACAAATTATCTCTTTACCGAAGGGGCTTGTCCCACGTTAAATCTTTCCAGAAATGTAAAGAAAAGTTTTACATTGAGAAAAATCAGTTTTGAGATGCAGATGAGCAGAGTTAAAATAGTATCTTCTGAACTATGCTAGAACAGTGACTCAAAGTGTGGTATGGGCCAGGTTCTGCTCTCGGGTGCCTGATTTCTACTGATGTAATTTTATGCTGAAGGAAAGTAAACTTACTGGTACTGGGGAGGTTAGTTTTCCCTCTCACTTGTGTTAAATGCCAGCATCAGCTGAGAGAAGAATGGACCGACTATATGTCCATTAACAATATGTTCCAATGTATGAGCTCCCACTGGCAAGGCTATTATTCATCCTTCAGAAGTTCTTCTCTGTATTCTATGAACCCTGTGTGACTTACAAATGTATTTATTTTTATGTATAATTTCCTTTCCAGCAAACACCTGAGAAATGCAGTGCACTAATTATAATGCAAAATTTGTTTCTGCTCCCTTTTTTGAAGAAATTCAGAAGAAACTAAGTATACAGCAACATAGATAATTTAGACATTGACTTAGATATTCTCATTTCATGTAACAGATTGAAAGGCCTAACAACAGCATCAGCAGTCATTCCTTTCAGTCAAGAATCGTATTTTCACCAGTAAATTTATGGTGTACATTCAAAAGCCAATTTGAAATTACCAACCTAGATTTTAACATATTTTTCTTCCAGATACAGAGAGACAAACGAGACAAACCTTAAGCAAAATACTTATTACAAGACGCTTTTGCACCATCTCAGTTCCATTCTGCTTAACAGGGGTAATCCTAATTTACCCCATTCTGAATGCTAGAATCAGGCCATTTCTTTAGAAGCTTTGCTTTATAATTAGGTAGTCACCCACATGTAGCTAAAAACAAGATCACAATACTCTATGCTGAAACATATAAATGAAGCCAGGACTGTGTCATGTATTTAAAAACCACCTTTTTTGGTATTTTGAGACTTTTTTGGTATGCAAATATACAGATGTGCCTACATTGTTGCACTTTGCTGAATGAGTTATGTCAGATTAAACAACTACTGCATCTTTGTTAATTACAATACTTAGAAGAAAATTGTAAGGTATGTTGCCACACAATTAATGTGTGGATTTAAAGTTCATATTAGGACTGGTGGGAGGAACTAGCTAGGTTATCAAGATCTATATTTTTCTATGAGGCAAGAAGACTGCTGCAAACCCTGACCTGACATGAGAGGTTGCTGGGAAGTGAGTGACAGAAGAACAACCGTATCGCTCATCAACTGGCTTTCTCCAGACACCTGGGTTCCATCCTCCCACCCAAGAGTGCAAGGTACCCCAAGGTATCGGAAAGACAAATGTGGGATAAGCTCGCTTTTACCTTGGCCCTTATCATTTACTTAGTAATACAGGCATTGGCATTTCTACTCAACATTATTTTTGTAAGCATTTCTGTATACAAATAATCTGAGTTGACAGAATATGGAGGCTGCAGGAATGAACATAATTCAATGAAAGGCTTACTTGAGAGCTTAATTTACTTTTGGCTTTTGTACTTGTTTCCTTTAGATCAATAAAGTTATTAAATGTTTTTTTTTTCCTTTTTCTTGAGAGACAAACAGATTATTGCAGTCTCAATTTTTTAGTATAAATTAAAATATTTCTAGTGGCTTCATACAGACCTCAGATTAATTTTGATATTTTGCAAGCATTGAATTCCGTGAATGTCAGTGGAAATTACACATGACAAGAAGTGAAAATTAGATCACAATGTGGTTTTGGTCTATTTAAAGAAGGTGTTTCTTAAGAGCAGTTCTTTTAAGAGAAAGCTTCAGAGAAATACTGATCCCCACTCAATTCCACCCTTTGTTTCCAAAATCTCTAAGGTATTTTTCTTGCCTTTCCTAGGGCCTACCTCCTCCCATTTACTTCTGTGTTTTCTGCACCATTTTGTGTGCATTGCCCTATAAAATCTCTTACTGCTGATAGTTCGTTCCTTCTCAACATGTTGAAAGTAGTTGAAAGTAACCTTCCTTTTTCCTTCCACCTCATTGACCCTCTAACCTATTTATAAACATACCTATGAGAAAATAACAGAAGATTGGCAAGGAGGATTGTAAACACGCACAAGTGACTTGCAGATGAGGTGTCAAAGAACATGCTTGAGATTCCTGTCCCGCTGTAGGAAAGATAAAAGCACATGATAAACTAAGCCTGCGTGAATCCCTGATATACAAGCAAAACCAGCAAGTTCAGTGATCCTCTAGCATGGACTGAGCTCTGCAGTGGCTGCGCTCCTGTTTGTGTGCCATTGCCCGAGTGCTGCTTCAGAGATCCCCCAGTTGGCAAGGTAATGAAAATAAATTTACTCTTTGTGTTTCATCCATGGTTTTGAGGTTGCTTCTGCAACCTGCGTGTGCTGGCTCACACAATATCCTTCCCTTCTCCCTTGCCTACAGACCTTAATTCTCTTTGTTCCTCTAATATTCATTTTTTAACTATCAATTTATTATTTACAGCCACCCCGTAGAGCACTCCAGGACACAGCTATACAAAAATAAGTATTACAATAAATATAGGCATGACTTTCACTGCTTGGAGGTGAAACATTTTGAAGTCAGCTGGAGCTGTCCCTGAATGATGCTTTCACATCCACGCAAAATAAACTCCTGCTTTTACCCAGTCTCCATGGGTCATGGTTATTTTACATTGTACTTAAGGTTCCTTTTCTGTGAGCACTTTGCCACTTGTAGAATCAGCTGCTGAACATAAATGCATACAGGGTATTAGCTAATTTTAGTAAACTACTTTCCTTATTGACTAACATTGCATGCTGAGGTTTCTTTAACATGAATTTTTGAATCCAGCACTTTCATTTTTAATTTAAATTAGATATTTGAACATAATATTGTTTCTGGGAAATGTGCCTCAACTTTAAAGTTTGATGACTTTAGGTTAGGAAAGAGTGGAAAGTGTTGACTGGAGTTCCAATGAGGACCTCGTCAGGAATGTAAATGTCAACAAGCAAATCCCAAGACATTTGCTTTATCTTGTCATAAAGAATGCCATTTCCACTCTGCTTGAGATAACATCAAAATATGTAAGTTATCAAAATGTATTTGTAGAAAAAATTGTTCTGGAGTAACAGGAATCAGAAAGAAAAGATTATGAAACTGTATGCACCCTATTCTCTTTTATAACATAATTCCTTTAAGTCAAAGATGTTAGGAGTTTATGCAGGTGTATGGGTTTCTGTCATTGGAAAGGCAGCCAACTGTTCTGTTGGTGCTGGGAAAGAGACACTGTGGCACCTCTTCCAAATAAAACATGCGCTTAAATGATCTAGGCCACTGAATGTGTTCCGATCTTCCCTGGGTGCGAGACTTGGCTCAAAACATGCACACTTCAGAGGAGCTGCTAGGTTATGGAATTTGCTGTCTGTTCAGTAGTCAGCCACAAAAACTAAATATTTTTTGTTTTAGACTACCTATAGTCAAAACATGTAGCGGTTTGGCTGACTAGCAGATGTTTTTCCACATCCTTCACACACCTACAGCAAGAGAAATAGAAAAGGTGGCAAGGCAAGTAGTGAAGATCTTTTGTCAGTGACACAGAAGCTACACATTCACAGTTATTATCAGCTCCTTTTCCTAGAGGGGAAGGCCAAGTCTTTCACTTAGGGATTAAACAAGGCCTTATTTAAAACCAGTGAAAAGTAAATATCTAACCTCTGCTTTCCTATTTCCAGGGGATTTGAGCAGCAGACTGTAAATGACACTAAATGACATCTTAAGGGGGTAGAACAGTTATTAAATACGTGCTGTGGAAGGAAGACTTCTTTTGTTTAGATGAAAAAATTTGTATTTTCTTTTTGCTAAAATCAAACAGTGTTATTAGTAATACATCCAAGGGAAATTAAATAAGAACCCTTTTAAAAAGTTACTTTTCAAGGGAACTTACATTAAACACAGTCTTTCTTTCTTTTCAGTGAAGAAGATTGTTTTGTCAACTAAGAAACACTTGTTTATGGTAGCAATAAACTCTGCCATCTCAGAGTGCTTACCAAATGACAGTCAAAAATCAACACCATGAAGGACAATAAGAGGAGCTAATTTATACTCTTCCCCGAGCTAAGAGAAGCAAGGAAGGAGATATGGCTGAGTCACAATTTCTTTTCTGTACTGCTGCAGAGGTGGTTCAGCTATTAGCGTATTTTTATGCTGTGTTGTAATGTCTGCCTTCAGTCAGCGATCATCCTGCCTCGTCCCCATGAGGTGCTGCCTTGCAGTATGGTTTAAATAAAAAGCAATGTTGACAAAACAATATAATAAGCAAGCTTGTTAGTTTAATCAGCATAATCTGAAAGTTTCCTTTAGTGCTTTTTAAGAGTTGGTCATTTAAGATTTTATTTAGGAATGGGCACGCAAACAATGTCATCTGGATTGAGCATACTGCAGACTCCACATAAGGACACACGATGCTCTCTTTCTGCTCTTACCATACATACAAAATAAGGTAATTTATTAAAAAAGCCTTATTATGGTTTGAAAGCCCAAGAAAGAGATTAGCTATCAAGAAATTAAGCAATTTTTTTCTCTGAAGCCTGTAATTTGGGGTGAACAGAAGTTTCTTTTTAGAAGGACTAAAATGGTAACAAGAAAAGATGTTCCAAAGCATCTTCTAGTTCTTTCTCTCCATGGAAGCTTTAACTGTCAATGATAGTCTTTGCTTTGAAGCAAATTACAGGCATGTTAATCAAGTCAAACATCAAAGTACCACAACCATTTTAGTGACTGTGGTTCATATATTAATTTTAATAGAAGGGCTGAACATTTTTTCAATAGAATAAAATATGAAAGAAGCTTCAGGAAAGGCTGCCTTAGATACATTCCTGATATTTCCTCCTAGTCATCTTTGTCACTTCTCTCCTGCTATAGACACATCATCAAAGGTCATATTAACTAAATGTACACATATTTTATGAGCTAAGGTAGAGAAAAGTAAGAGTCAATTCAAATACCATATAAATGTTTTTCAGGAAGAAAGACCATCCTTTACTTGGCACACTACAGCTACTATAAGGTGGTACCTTCATTTTTCAGTTCTTGTTTATGTGAACAAGAACACAATAAGGAGACAATATAAAAGGAATCACTAAGATATGTGAGAAGAGGAGGGTAAGGCTTGAAAACACATGTTGGGATAAGCCTGAGCTTATTATCTTTTAGTTGCAACTGTTAATTGAATATATTAGAAAGATACAAGGAGAAGCATGTCTATTTTGTCAGGAAATTTTACTCAGCCTCCTTCCTAGGCAATTCATGTGGTTTTTTTGTTGTTGTTATTCTGACTCTCAGTTCAAATGGAGAGATGAGGAAAGTTTTTATTTAATCCTAGAACTTCCTTATCTGTAGGAAAAGGCCAGAAAGACAGATTTACAAGTAGCTCTTCAAATTCGCTGCTGCTGTCCCGGTTTCTCAGGAGGTAACTAATGTTTATGCAGTGTCCGTAGTGCTTACATCAATCTTAATAATTTTTTCTTATATTTTTCATATCCACAGCACTCACTAAAGTGTTTTGCTACAGGCTTACAGATATCACTGTTAAAGGCTGAATTATCATTGCTAATTCTTAGGATTGACATAATAGACGAGGATGTGGACATTCCGATAGTGACACATCTGCCAATTACTTTACCTGTTTTCCCCAGTCCATTAAGCTCTTAGAACAACAGGAGAAGGGAGATTTTTAAATGGTTTCCTCCATTTGGACAGGTTTAGAATTTAGCTTATGCCACATATCTCCATTTTAAATCTGTGTTGCTGGGTGTTAACCACTTCAAATACAGGAGTGTCAAAGTAGTAAAGCAACTTACTGTTTTTAGTATTTTCCTCTGAGCAGTAAGTTGCCATAGTACCTGGATAGCATACTTGTGCGAAAAGGGGTTTCCACAGACACCAATAAAATTTACAGATCCTTTGAAAGAGCATTTAATAGCTAGCACTTGTTGTGAAACATTGGCAGTGAGGCTGAAGAAGTATCAAACAAATGAAATGATGGAAGTGTAATTTTCTAGGACTTTAATGTCAGCAAATAGCATCTGGCACAAAACCAAATAAAGATCCCATGACCTTAAATATGAACACTAGTAACTCAATTAGAACTACTAAAACAATCTGTAATTACTTGCCTGAAAAAACCACGAGCTTATTCTACCATTAACACAACACTTATGGCATATTTAGTTGATTAGCTCTTCTTGTGTTTTCAGGCACTTTGCAGAAAGACTATGAAGTCATTGTTGAGTTAGGAAAAATGGAGACAAATAACTAGAAAAACACAAGACCACACTATGAAAACCTTTTTCCTTCAGTATTTCAATAATTAAAAGGCCACAATTTTGAATCACTGAGAATGTAATTGAAAACAAAAGCTTTCTGCACAGGTGGATTATAAAACAATTTGGGTTGGAAGGGGTCTTTGTAGGTCATCTCGTCTAACCACTCCACTCAAACCAAAGGAAACTTTAAAGTTTGATTCAAGTTGAAATGAAGTAATGCTGCTAAAGGTCTTGAACCATTGAGATGTGAAATTCTCCTGGGATGGGGATTGCACAGCCTCTTTAGGGGACCTACTTCACAGCTGCATAAGGATTTCCCTTGTTGCAACTTGTGACTGAAGTTTCCCGGCCTTTCACTGTGTATCTCTAAGAATGCTCTAACTGACTTTTCTGTAACCACTCATTATGTAATTGCAGTCAAATGACTTCTTCAAACTGAACAAGCCCAGCCTTTTCAGACTTCCCTTATATATTTTATATACTCCATCCTCCTAGCTCCTTAGTGGCCCTTTCTGGATTCATTCTGTTTGGTCAAAGTACTTTTTGGGCTGGGAAGCCCCAGACTTGGCGTTGTGTCAGATGTGGGTCTCCTAAGTGCTGAATAGAGGGGAATAGGCACTTGCTTCACCCACCTACCTGAATTTTTGTAAATGGAGCCAATATGCAATTAACGTTCATTGTCAGACAGGCGTGCTGATGATAGCATCAAGACAATATCAGAGGATAATCAGTAAAATGAAAATTTTATTTTACCATTATCCATAGTATTGTTAGGATATGGAATTTAGGCCAGCTCACTATCCAAGGACAAATTTTATAGCTGGTGATGTACATACAAGGAATACAATCTTAATATTGTCAGTTCAATGTAGGGGTGGCAACAAAGACAATTCAAATTTCATTATTCTAGATCATCTTCCTTCAATAAAAGGAAATACAATCACTCATCTAGACCCAGAAGGCTAATCTTGACAGTTTCAGAACATCATATGAGATTCTGAGCTCCCTCAACTCCCATAAACTGAAAGTCTTAGAGAAGAAACACATTGGAAGGCCTGCCTTTGATCATCAAAATTAAGTTTCAAGTCCCAGATGGAATTACTTTCCTTCCTCATTCTGTCATCTTCGAGCTTCTTACAGGTCTCTTTCCTATTTTTCCTTCAAAGTCCTTGTTTGGAAAGACATGATACTTAGAAATACTTCTGATTGCTTCTAGGATTCATGATAAAAGATCTTGTAGTTTGGAGGGGGACTTTTTTGCAAGCAAGATGAGTAATTCAAACTAATTTTAATAGCTGCTTTCTTTCTATCCGTTTACAATATGTTCATCTATTACACAGACTTTAATCACAAATGTGCCAAGTGTACAGTGGAACAGTTAGATGAAGCACATACTGGGGGAATAGTGGAATCAATGTGCTTAGTCTCTTAATCCTCTCTTTTGTGTGCAGGAGACCTGCATGTGCTGCTATTCCACACAGAGACACGGGGGCTGATGTGGTTTATGCAGGGCTAGTTGTGCAGCCAAGACTTCATTCAAAGGGGCTCAGAAGTGATCAGCAGAGAAAGGGGAGAGGCAAAAGAGAAATTGTGGCAATTATTTTTACTGCCTGAAATTCAAGAGAGGCATCTATTAGCAACATAATATATGGAGCAGTCAAGAAAGAAAAAAGATGTCAGCATTTTCATGTTCCTGCTAAAATTGTGCCTGATACGTTTCTGTCTGCAACAGTTATACAACTAAATCATTGCCAGTAATGTTTGCGATCCATACAGAGTGTCAGTCCAAATGTACCTGACCTTAACCTGTTTGCAAGTCCTATACCATCTCTCCTGACCAGCCACCCTTCTTCTGCCAGGCACACAGAACAGTATCCTGCTGTTCTCAAGTGTCGCTTATTCAGATGGCCTCTCTGTGAGTCTTTCTCCTGCAGTCAGAGTCCAGGTGCACAGACATGATGGACAGTGCATGTCCAAGTTCAGCATAGGATTAACAATTTAAAGACTCCCTTTGAACAAGGCAGGTATTTTAATTCACAGTTTCTCTGCGACTGCTTTCTTATTTCAGCTCCAACTCAAAAAAGCATTTAAGCAGGTCTTAAGCCATAAATGCTCAAGATCCTTGTAAAAATGCCCTACGCAATCAGGAAAATGTGTGCCAAATGTTGAACACATACGTACCTACCTCTCAGAACTGGGTGACCCAGACACATCCTCAAGTGCTTAGTGAAATTAACAGCATAAACTCCCGTTCTAAATACAGGCTCTCCTTAACTGGTACTTCTTTGCCTCGTGTATCTATCTGTCTTACAACACGTCATACTACGCAGCAGAGTAGCTTATGTCAGGACTAGGCAGCGCAATGAGATCACCCAGACATTAATTTCCTCCACTCAAATGCAGGCAGGACTAGAGAACTGTGATGGTTCCCTTCCTTTTCCTCCTCTTTCCCTGTTATTTCCTCACAATATTCACTGTTTTCCCCTCTGTTACCTTCACAGACAACAATTATGGCCCTTGTTGTGACCACTTGTGATCCACTGTGGCCCAGATATTTTAGGAAAACTTCTGATTTGACACTGAAGGATAGTGAAGCAATTGAATGGGTTTACAAAAAAATGCAAAGTTGAACTGGCCCTGTCTATCTCTCTGAAGAATAGGCATACCCTTATTTTGGATGAAATTCAATTCCTGTAAGAGAAGGGATGACTTGGAGCTGTGATATAAAACAATGGCACCATTTATAATGTTACTGAGATATGGGAGGATAAACACAGTAACAGAAAAGAGCTAATAAAATCAGAAGCATTTGAAAATGTCATGGTCTACAAAAGAACGGACATTTTATAGCTTTGTCATGATCATAAGAGACAGTAGATTGTGTCCTTTGCATAATAGTTTCAGATTCCATTGCCGAAGAAGAATGTAAAAAACAGGCCTAGAAGGACCAATTGAAATTCTATCAAATCATTATAAGGCTTCACAATATGCCGTTACAAAATCAGTAGTTGTGCAAGAAAAAATCATAAAATAGCCAGACTGCATCTTCATAACTTTTCTAGCAGTTTGTGTCAGTATTAATTTAGGAAGTCTTTACTCTGTATATCTGTATGTGCAGAATAAGTATGAAATACTAGTATTTCATATTAAAATTGTCTGCTATGTCTGCCCCCTTATATCTTTTCCCTCAGACATTTTGCTTGCTTTTAAATACCAGAAGGCAAGAAGCCAACGATGATAAACTCTAATTGGAAAGAGAAGGCTCCTTTCTATCAGACCATTGCATCTGACATCAAATACTGTATTTCTGGTGACTACTTTCTTTAAAAAAGGGAACAAACTTACACTGTTCATTAGACAAGAGCAACAAGTTTGAAATAAGTGACCAATGAATATTGTTTTGCAGAAAAGGCAGATTTTTCTACCCACCCCTGGAGACTCATAACCCTTCTACCAGATTAAACCAGAAGGGTGCAATTGATTAATCACTTCTGAAAAACTTAGCTTTATTTTTAGTCAGTGCAAGAAGAACCCATGATTGTGACAAGATCCCATATTGCAGCCTCCCTTTCAGAGTAAATTATGGGCAAGGTTATAAACCAGCAAAATTAGAGGTTCATAATGGAGATGATGACAGACCTTTAATTATGCAGGGCATGAAGAACAATACTGTAATAAAATTAGCAGGAAAAAATCATGTGTCATTTAGTCTACTACGTGCTTGAAGACATCTCCGCTATAGATGAACAAATGTGCTTGGTTATAGTTGCTCAGAAGTTAGTCTTAGGGCCTTTAAGGCTGAAAGTACTTTGTAACTTAAATTCATACATGATGATTAATCATGATTTGGAGTCACTCTGTGAGAGAGGAAAAGATAAAGAATATTGCTGATTTACAGTTATGCCAGCTGGTTTTGTAAGTCTGATGCAGCCAAGGCTTAAAAGTGAACCTAAGACATTTCCTGCAAATTGCCATTAACAACACTCCAAGCTGAGACAGGTAAAAATTACAGACTTAGAAATATAAGCGCAACTTTTCAAAAGTTTACATAGAAGATACCCATTATCTAAACTAATAAATACTTTCTGATCTTTTCACTCTTAAAATGCACAATTATAACTGCTGGATATTGATTATTGTGTTGACCATTAAATGTATCTCCAGTTGTGCACTTTAATGATGGCTTTTCAGGTCATCTAGAGATTTAATACAAACCTATAGCACAAGCAAGCAGGTACATAATAGAAAGTATCTAGCAGCATTTTTTAATAAAACCTATGTATGAAGAGCATATAATACAGATTCACTTACCAGCATTGGAAGCATTTGTCTCCTTTGCTAAATGAGTCTGGACCCAATCCCAACCTGCTCCACTAAGTAGTGTCATGCTGCCTAACTGGTCCCAGCTGAAATCAATGTGATCATGTGTGACAGAGAAATTTAATGGGATAAAAGCAACAGGAAGCAGAATTTGCACACTGCAGTTACATTAACTAATTCTCTGTAATTTATACACTTAACTCACGTGTTACCTTATCCAAAGCAATATGATTAAGAAATTCACTTAGGACACCGATGTTTCATTTACAAAGACCTGAGTCACTACTAGAAGTGGAGTTCTTTCTTCTTATCTTCTTTGCTGAGTATAGAGGGCACAAGTTAAATTACTAGGATTATGCAGAAAAAACTATTCCACCAGAATAAATATTTCTGAATCTCTCATCAATGGATGGCTGCAATATCGTGAGTAAAAAATCTCATGTGGGAGAGAAACTCTATATTGGGCATATCTAGGCATGTTTAGATCTCTAATGTTAGCTTGAAAGATGCTTGATAAGTGCCAGCTGACCTATACTGGTCATTTTGACTCTGGTATTTCATAGACTCTGAGGTGGTAAACTCCCTCCTTTATGAAATTGAAAAATAAATAAATAACATTTGCCATTAAGCTCTGCTGAACGTTAGTCAGAAGTGTGTAATTTTCATTTACACATGCATTTTCTCTGTAAGTGTGCTTATGATTTCAGGACAATGGAGAGCCATATTTGAGCACTTAATCACAGACACTGGGAAAACTTTCCCCAAGTTTAATCACTCCCTCCCATTCCAACATAGTCTAAGTGTAGAACAAAATATTGCTCACTGTGAATGTAGCAGGGTGAAAGAGGTACCAGCACCTCAGCTGTGTGGTTTCGGTCTGTTTTCTTAAAAAGTGGTTTTTCCGACAATAGAGAATGATATTTACAATGTGGTATCACTTATTCATTGGTTCTACTACGCCAGACACTAAGCATGTATTCAAACCTGCCAGAAGCCACACAGTCAGAGCCTCATGCTCTCAAAGTGAAAAAATCATCAAGTTCTATAATAGGCATTTCAGGGAGAACAGAAAGATGAAGTGACCTGCTGTTATGGAAGATTCTAACCCTAATTTTACTGCTTGGTAAGAATGCGAGAATGTTTCTTAATGTGTCTGCAAGAGAAGGTTTTAGTAAAGTGTCTTTGCAGGCATTTGAGGAGTCAATTTCTGGAGATATTGTTTACCAACAGCTGCTTCTTCAGATACTTATGACCCTTTTTCCTTTGCCCCCTAATAATTTGTTTTGGCTTGCAAGTTAAGAGCCATTCTGCTAAAAGCAAATAATTTTTGTGTGTCTTTTGAAATGATCTTCAAAACATCAAGCACTGCCACGGATGCCTGAAGACAGAATGGTATCTTCATAAAAATGCAAATTATTCCAATTATAATAGCAATCAGAGTCACCGAGAGCAAGGGATTTCTCAATTATAGCTCTTGTGTGGCACTCAACATTTCCACAGAGGCACAGCAGAGGAAAACACAACGATTTAAATAATACCAATGTCCATTCCCTTTACAATTTCTAATGGCATGAATATTATATAAAGACTTTGGAACAACTATACCTCATACAAAAGTAGCATAAGTTGCACGTGAAGCTTTTGATTATAGCTCATATAAATACACTGCCATATATTTTTCATCAAAATTTCTCAAGTCAGACACAGATGCTGAAAATTATCACAACCACTACACGACACCTAGGTCCCAACCTTGATTACTAATGCAATTGTAAGTAAAGATCTCATTTTTTCAAGACATACAAAAATAACAGGCAAAATATCACTCTCTTCTCTTCAGACAAGCAATCCAGAGGTTTTATAATTAAAGCTAACAAGAAGTAGTTACCTCAATCTAAATACCCTGCATCATCTCTGGATCTCAAAGCACTCCACAAGAAAAATTTCATTTTTAAAAATAAGGAAATAGGAACACAGTGAAAGAATGGGTTTATTTACTGACATTTAGTATGCTAGAACAAGGGCCTTGACCCACATTTCCCCTGTGCTAGTTTGATGCACTATTCCTGTTCATCTGAGTTTCCTTGAAGTTTAGATCCAATCCAGTCTGTAGACAATGCTGAAGCAGCACCAAGATGACTGGAATTTATATGTCTGCCTGAATTTAGACAGGGTGCATCACCTCTAAGAAGCCTAATCCAGGGCCTAAGAATCACTCCAATGAAAAAGAGCTGGCCCTATCTTGTGCGTACCCTAGTCCAACATACATACAACTACTAGGTGCTTTAGTCCATCTATCAGTGCAATTTCTTGGACAAACCCCAAAATATTCTAGCTGAGCAAATTACAGGTCCTCAAGTTGTTTTGGATGTTGCTTATGAAGACTATACTGTTCAGTGCAGAACCTGTCTATAAATACTCTTTTTGTTCACTTACAGACCTCGGGAAATTTTTAATATTGGAGAAAAATAAAGTAACATTTCTGTTAGCATGGTCTCCTCTCTCTCATACTTTGAGGTACACAAGTAGCAGTTATTAAGGTCAAGAGGTTGGCAGAAGTGACCTACCAACAGCTAGAACTACAGGCAGCAGAACTTAGTTTTCAAAAGCACTGCATGTCTATAAGAGATTTCTCTCTGTATTTTGAAGATAAGTCTTTACATTCAAAGGACAGCCATGCTGGTTTGGCACTGTTGCAGAATTAGTAATTGTTCCACAGCAGCAGGAAACACTGACTACACGTTTACCAGATTAAAAATACTATGATAGCTGCTTACATTTTTAATACACTAGAATTCAAAATTCTTCCCTTCACATAACTTGGAGACTGCAACCTCTCCCAGAATGCCTCCGGCTGGTCTCCATAGTTAAAGACCGGACATGTCACAAAGTCCCATGTGTTATCATGAAAGAAACAAGGTGTCTGTGTACCTGTGCTGTTGTGGCTGGCTGTCAGAGAAAACCCGTGTCAAACCCTAGGAGAAGAGGTATTTCCTGGAAAACCACCATCCAGGGTGATTATTGTACCAATTGTAGCTTTTACTCTCCTTTTTGGAGTGCTTGTAAATTGTTGTGAGACATAGTTTACTATCAGGACACGCCAGCATCGATGGACATCAGGAACTTTGTGTTACTTACGCAGTAACAGCTTGTTATGAGTAGCCGAGACCTGTGATTTCGCCCATTTCATGGTGAGTTCAATGGCTGGTCTGGTGGACTATTTGCTTTGTATAGGAAGCCCATATTGTCTGCATTGAGGTTGCATGTCTAACAAACACTGCGATGGTTTTCGAAGAAATGAAGTCAATCTATTGGAAGAAAAACAGCATTCCTAGAAAGTATAGTTATAGTTCAGTCTGCTAGAAGAACAGCTAACATCCAGGACCTAAATGTTAATATTTATTGTTTTTAAAGTTGCAGTAAGTAAATTGCAGGATTTCCGTGAAGCTTGCATGAAAGCTGTGTGAATTGCTGCATGGGTTTTTTGATAAATTCAGGACATCATGTTTCTCATATTCCACACGTATGCCACATCTTCAGGGCAGCAGGAAGAGCAAAACTCATACTACACAAGCAGAAAGGGAAAGGGAGGAAAGATAGTCTTGTTAAAAAAGGCAGGGTCCATCTTTGCCTTTCACAGAAAACAGAAAAACGTTGTATTTTGGAAGATATAATGGGGGCCAGGGAAAAGGAATTAATCCTGCACAGTGTCCCCAAACACTTATTCCACCTTTTTTATTTTTTATTTCTGTAACACATTTCCAAGTTTTGGCAGAAGGTCAAGGCATTTGGGTCATAAATAAGGATATTTTATGGCTGCATCTTTCTCAGACTTATCTGTCTGTTTGTTCCCAACTCTTGCACTCTTTTCTACAGATCTCTACAATAAATATTTCCCTTGGTCCTCTTATTGGGACTCTCTCAGTCCACTGGAACTTCAGTCTTTTGTACTCAAAAGAAAGATGTTTAACAGTGAGGGACTGAGAAAAGCAATTCACACAGGTTTCTTTATATCCTTAATAACTCTGAGATCTCTTAATCAACTTCCATGTGACTTTCCTATTATTTCTTTCTTTGGAACACCATGTATGTTGCTCATGTACATGAATTACTGGATACTTAGAGACGTTAGAGCTAACATTGGTAGTATTTGTATTTTCTTTTCCCCATTGCATTAGAATTTCATCCATTAAATACTGTCTGATATGCGGAAAATATGGAGGAACAAAAGGGTAGAAAACAGTGGACTGAAAATAGTAAGGGAAGGGCAATTCCTTTTGCAAACTGAAACAATCTATGGGTAAATAAGCTGATATATTAAAAATGGATTCTTTTTAAAAAAAACCCCATTCTTATAAATAGAATAGTCCAGGAGTTTATTTGTAATTGTTGTTTTCCTGGTTTCAAAACAAGTTTCCAGCTAAAAGAGGTATTGTGGAGTGGTGACTGAGGAAGTTCATGAAGAATCTGTGTAGGACAAAAAGGGAAAGGAATGAGTTATACACCTATGGCTAGACACAGCATTCACAGATATCTTGTACTTGGATGTGAATTACACTGATCACAACATTGTTATGATTTATAGGCATCTATATGAATATAGATGAAGTTATATTTTAAAAATATAACTAAGGAAAACCAGATTTTTTTCCATTTCTTCCGGAAGAAGTTTCGGTAAAGTGCATCTTTTTATAACAGGGTGAGTTTTATGTTTCCTTTCATTTTGCTGTGCACAGCTTTAAAAATGAATAGAGATTCAGAAAATTTTTGGCAGAATTCGTCATACACAATTCTCAGACCAGTTCTACAGTTGGAAACATAAGCTGTTTTCCAGAAGCCTGAGTTATCCTGGCCAACATGGCCATGAGCCTAATCTCTGTTTGTCAGTCTTTCTTTAGCCTGAAATCTTCATTTAAAAAAATAAATAAATAAGCAAAACTGAAAGAAAAAGACGTATCCTTTGAAAAGCTATAGCAAAGTAAGTTCAAGGAATGCCACAAGATACCCAATCCTCTGTCTGCAGTTTGATATTTATGCCCATTTTCCCCTCCCATAGGTATGAGCATCTTACGTCCTGAGGGCTGCATGCATGGAATGAAATTCACAATCTGCTTCCAACAAGAAATGCAGTCTGTTCACCACCACACAGAAGGTACTAAAATCCTGTCCAGAAGTTTTCCTCACATTGTTAATGCTTACACTCCCCATTTTATGACAGTATTCTATTTCCTTCCTGACATCCATTTTATTTGATTATCTATGGAATAATTTGTTTTACAAAGGCTGCACGCAGCGTCTGCGCAGTCCTTCACACAGCTTGTACTAGATGCATACACAGACAGACTGTGGCACCCAGACACTTCTTTCATTACATACATGTTAGAATGTGTATTAGGAATATAAATAGACATGTGCTTAGTATGTTCAGTCAGTAAGGAAAGAAAAATTCTTAGGCATAAGGATAGAATAAATGTTAACTATTGAGTGAAATTGAGAAAAAGAAAGGGGAAACACCATAAGAGAGAAGATCTTTCCAGTGATCTTTAGGGATTTAAAAAAGGTACCTTAGGATATAAGAAAGGGTATGTAACTGATGAATATTTATTATATAGAAGTATTTAAAACCTAACTTGGCAAAAATAATCAAAAAATGCATTACTGTCAGGTGTTGCACAGTGAGAACACTGCAAACATACTTTTCTGAGTCATACCTAGGATCTGAACAATTTCTTATATATGTAATAGGGAAAAATGGAGAAAGACCCCTTAAATAAACACATCCAATATGTTTAAGCTATTTTAAAACAGTATTCCTCATTATATATAATATATACATATATATATATACAATATTTTAGCATTGAGATAGTCAAATGAGAGAGTGTATAATCTTTCTTCCCCAAAAATGTTGTCGATATTATATATAGCTGAATATTACAGCAACAAAGATCCCTTCTAAGGATTGCACCAGTAAAGTCTCACTAAAGAACATAAGGACATTTTTTCTGGGGATGAGCATGTCCTCCACACATGTATCACAGACAAGCCAGCTGAAGAATACATATACCAAGGTCAAGGACATGGTAATGTGCCCTGATAGCTTAACACCTATTGAGCTACTGGTAACACAGAGTGAACCTTCACTGCAGGAATAAGTGCTGCTGTCATGGGTGCTGCAATTCCACTGGCTCAGCCAGTTCAGACCACCTGACATCATCAAATTCATCCATTTAGAAGTCTGATTTAATTGCAGTTTATGGATCCAACTGCCTAATTCAAAGCTACTCAAATAATTGCAGAAATAATCATCAGCAAGGAGTGAATGGCCAAAACTCCCAGATAGACTTCCGGAAAAAGCACTGCAAAGACCCCTGTTAACCTTAATATGTGGGAATGTCATTACACAGTCACAAAGGCAGAAGTGCCACAGGTTCAAAATACTAAACATTCCCTTCATATGTTATCACGTTTTAAACTCTACTAAAATTCACAGGAAGTGACTTATTTTTATTAGGAAAAATTAGCCCTGAGAAACATAGTGGCAATCTCAAGTACCAGGTACATTTTATAGCATTAAGCAACTTGAAAATTTTCAGACACACTGTTGTGGTTTTCTCCTCAGGGTTATTATCCTGGAATAATGGAACAGTCTCTTGCCTTAAAACCTGGAAAGCCCTACAAGACAAAAGGTTTACATTTCAATTACTAGCTGCATTTACCCATAGGAAGCAAACATTTGAATGCCAAATTTCTGCAGTGTGCTTCCAAGCGCTGGTTGAAACTTTTTGAAAACTATTATGTTTGAATTATTTATTAAAATAAGTGTGTCAAGACTGCAATGCCAATTTTTTTTTTTTAGATTTTTGAGGAAAACCACATGATGTCTATGTGGCTTTGTACCATGTTTCAGAGAGGTTTGATTATCAGATATTTTTACTGCTTGATTATCTGCCTATCAATGCAATATGTCATCATGGTAGCTTGCTGCATAATATGGTAGTTTACTGCCATACTTGCCTAAAGAGTGCTAAAGCATTTTCTTTCATGGTAAATTGCAACAATTTCACTCTTTTTACTTAAAAATAAGAAAATAGACTATATATGTAAATAATGAGTCAGCATTTCCAATTGTTCATGGTTATTTTCAAGAGTGCATTTTAGGAGGTGGTTTGGGTGTGAGGAAGGAGGGAGTTCAAATGCAAACAGCTGAATTTTATTTTATACTGTAGTCAGAGATTTGAGCAGACAAAATTGCCGAATTTCCAGCTGCTAAAAATTCTGCAGGATTGCCCTAGCTCCCTGGAAAGAAGAAAACATGGAATCTTTAAGGCTTAAGGTTATCCAAGTAATTTTGGAGGGGCGTAATCAAGAAGCTCAGTTTTCAGCAATGCCTCAGGATTCTGTTGTGTTTGAGAATGCTGAGTTCCATTTCTGTTTCCAACAGAGACCTTTACTAGCAAGTCATATTTCTTTGTTGAGAAAAACCTGATGAAATTTAATGGTAGCATCCTACCGTCATTGTGTAGAGAATGGTTGTTATGGCACAAGGAATCAAATACACAGTGACATGCTGCAGAGGAGCTGATCTTGGGGAAAATACAAAAAAAAAAGGTACCATTTATGGAAAATTTCAGGTTATTAAGGATGAGGGTTGCATTCATGCTAGGTGAAAAATTAGTTGACTCAAAATGGTTACGAATAATCTATGATATATTAGCTACATTCTTCATTGCACTTCTCTGTTCTTAAAAACTCCATTTCATTCAGTGCTGCATTTATGTAGTCATCTTTTACAATAATGTTTACAGACAAGGATGACATATTTATTATTGTCCTGATTCCCGCAGAGATAGGGTTAATTTTCACAAGGACCTGGGATGATGGCTGACAAATGGGTATTCGATGATAGGTCAGGCTCTGGATATAGCTGGGGGAGCTGGCTGGGGCGGGGGGCAGGAATTGTCACTCAGGAGCGGTCTGGGCTTTGGGATCCAGTTGGTAAGCAGAGGTACATTGATCATGCTTTGTATGTTCCTCTATCAGTATTTTTGTGGTTCTTTTCCTCTTTCCTTTGCTGTTTCTTAAACTGTCAAACTGGCTTTATCTCAACCCACAAGTTTTGCCTTTTTCTTCAGATTCTCTCTCCCTCCCACAGTAAGGTGCCGGGGGGGAGCGAGCAAACAACCACCTGGTTTGTTGTTGCTGGCTGGGGCTAATTCACCACAATCTTCTAGTCCATCTCCTCTCACCCAAGTGTTCTGATTTGGTGGATTTTAATTAATTCTTTGTATTAATCCATATTGCTAGGACATTAAAGTGTGTTTGACACTATATATGTCATAGACACTCAGAGATGCCTTTGACATAACGCATTTTAACACTTCTAGATACCAGAATTTCCTGCGTCACAGGAAATAATGGCTACCTTATAAAATACTCTGCAGTAGGTAGAATCCACACCCTTCAATGGAGAGAGAAGCATGTGTTTAAAGCATCTTTCCTATGGCTAGATGAAGGCATTAACTGAAATGTAAACCTTTTGTTTTGTAGAACCCCTGGCTATCTCCATAAACTACTGTGCAGATCAGTCCAAACTAGGTTGTGACAACTGACCAGTCAACACATGCACGTTGTCTCCAAGGGCTGAGTTACCCGTGGAAGTCTCTCTCCTTTAATCATACCACTAAATAAAGTTCTTCAAGACTTGTGGAAAGAATTGTTCTTAAGATTTTACCCCATGACAAAATTTTTTGAACCTAATCAACATATATAAGAGTAACTGAAAGAAGAGGCAAGAAATAGGAAGACAAGTCTATGATTTCTACCTGCCTCACCACTCTGCATGTCATGGTCTTGAATAATAAAAGGAATAAAGAGGTAAACAAATTCCAGTAGAATACAGAGCGGCATATAAAACCTCCGGGTTATGCTCCAGGGAGCCCTTATTGTGGCCTTTCAGTACTTAAAGGGGGCTTACAAGAAAGAGGGGGACAGACTTTTTAGCAGGGCCTCTTGTGATAAGACAAGAGGTAACGGTTTTAAACTAAAAGATGGTAGACTAGGTTTAAGGAAGACATTTTTTACAATGGGGGGTAAAACACTGGCACAGGTTGCCCAAAGAGGCGGTAGATGCCCCATACTCGGAAATATTCAAGGTCAGGTTGGATGGGGATCTGAGCAACCTGATCTAGCTGAAGATAACCGTGCTTATTGCAGGGGATGTTGGACCAGATGACCTTTAAAGGTCCCTTTGAACACAAACTATTCTATGAGCCTGTGATTCCATGAACAAAGACCTCATTCTTTCAAAATGGGCACTTCACCTGCATTTTACGAACATTTGAGAGAAATGCAAATTGAGAAACTGAAAACTAGACAATTCAACATCTATTAATAATGCTACAGGATTATTTATATCTAACCTGAATGCTGTAGTTCTACAGCATTTTGCTTGAATTCAAATTAATGCACTTAACATAATTCTGTGAATTTGTAATGCACACATATAGATACAGATACAAATAGATACTTTGGAGTATTAAATGATACTGGCCATATAAAATGAAATTTGTTCTTTAAGCCTGGTAGGAATTCGTAGGAGTTGTAGCCCTGAAAAAGACTTCACAAGAGTTAGATCTTATGGTCATTATTCCCAGAAGAAGATATAGTTATTGAATTTTGCTCTCAGAGCTAGTATTTTGCTATAGATCAGATTATTAACATTTATATGTTTATGGGCCAACAAAACTTAAAAGTTAAACACTTCATTAAGTTACAGGGCAAGATTCTCACAGGATGAAATAATGCAGGTACATTAGTTTGCATCCATTTAGCTCAATTAGGTATCTGAGTCCCTGGCATCTAACTTCAGATCAGGGACTTAAAATGCCGCTATTCAAACACCTTCAGACACTAAGCTAATTTCTATCACTCCAGCAAACCTTGCAGACTTGAGTGTAACTATTAGCCGTCTTTAGAATCAGTGATGAACCAAAAGTCATCAAAATAAATTTCAGAGTTTTGAATTTTTTCAGCTAAAATCTGCTTCATAATTTCTCTTTTCTAAGACACAATTTTCTGCCTTTCATGTGGATCCTGCTGGACTCTAGATCTGCTTTCAGAAGACTCTAGTTACGTCATGACCTTCAACTCTTCTTCTCATTTGACTGGATTTTAGAAAGAGTATTTCAGTAGTGAAATGGAGATATTTTTTTCCCAGATGACTTGGAAACTAGGTCTTGGGACTACTGATGATAAGATTTGAGATGATTTCTTAGCATGAGCTGTCTAAAGCCCCTCTATGATTTGGAATGCTGAAAGAGTAAGTCAAACTCATGGAGTCAAATATTCACTCGGGATTCTTGCGAAGCCTGTGAAACCATGAAAAGATAACAACTCCAAGAATATTGTGATATCCTTTGCACCATGAAAATAATAAGAGTTTTTCTTTTATGAGCTAGAACAATGACTGAAATATTTCAAGTTTTTTTAGCAGATTTTTGCATTTGCCTTTCAGGAAGCTGCAGCCAAAACTATCACAAAAATATGTGGAAGGTTTGCCACTGGGTAAAATATGATTTGTACCCATTTGTGCAAACTATAGTATATAATATTAGATAAGGTTAAAACTAGACCTAAATGAGAAATAATTTTTCCCTAAAACTGACATTTCAACAAGCCATCCCCTTCTGACTCAGGATAAAACCAGAACCCTGTGAAGACTTTTGTGAAAAGTCAAGAGGTGGAGAAGACATTCCCACTTAGCCCACAGATTGGACCAATAATGTCTGAATCAGGAGAATACACAGCCAGGTTTCCACACCCTAGGTGGTTCTTTTTTAGGTTGCTGGCCACTCTAAGAACATGGCCCAGTCAAAATCTTTTGCAAGGTGAACAGAGCATTTGCAAAGACTTTTGAGGCCATCATATTTAAGAGGAAGGTCATGGAGAGAAGTCCGATTTAAAAAGCAATTCAAAGTAACTCACCATTATTTGCAAAGGGAATCTGTCAGGATTAGCTTTTGTGAGTACCCTTCACCACACCTAGCATGCTTTTACCTGATGGAAAAATGGATATTTGCTAAAAGAAAAATAGCTGTCAAAAATTACTACCAGCTCCAGCTGAGAGAGCTCTCTGGGATACACAGACATTTGTTTTGAGTGAGAAAATCGTCTAAAACTTATCACTAGAGCTGCGTACCTTGTGATATTGTGTGATAAAACCCTTTACAAGCTATTTTGCAAGTTGAAGCGATCTCTTTTTATTATTAGATAATGTAAAAGCTTGTGATGCCACCTAAACAGTGTCTGCAGCCTGAGAAAGAAGCGAAACAATTTCTACACCATTCATAGCCAGCACTGCCACTCTGAGTGTGCATATGAACGGCCAAGACAGAGCTTCACATGTTCAGAAACATGATATTTTAATGAAGTTTTTTGCCCTCCAGGACATGAGCGTTCCAGGTGTCTCTCTAATGACAATGCAGACAAAAACTGGACTTCCTGAAAGATTCTGTAATTCATCCGTCCTGTGTTTCATGAAGCTAATCCCAAGCCTGACCTCAGATATGGCTGCAAATCTGTCCACAGCAGGTACTGTACTGAAGGCTACTGAACCAGTGCCACGGTTGCAGCTGGCATTTGGCAGGTATTAAATGACAGATGGCCATGATTTCAACCAGCTACATAGAGCACTTTGAAAGAAAGACATATGTCAGTATACTGTGCTTTGAATCCTGTTAAACACAAAAGACTCTGGGGTTCAGATACCTTCCCTAGGATGTGCATTTAAATCAAACCTTTAACAAACAAGAATTGTGAAAACACAAAAAGCTCAGCAGGTCAAAAAATTAAATTGCATCTCAGATCAAAGCAATGCAGCAAGCCAAACATCTATGATTATAAAACAGAAGGGATTAGACCAGACTTCTTAGAGCAGAAGACTTTGAAGGAAAAGGTAATATAAGAAGGTGATAAACAAATAAGCTTTACGTAATTTCTAACATGACTCTGAAGCAAATTTAGCCATTTCATTTCTTGACCAACTATATTCCCTAGTGCTTGTTTTCCCAGAAAATCCTTACATACTCTCTTCACATTTAAATAAAGCATTGGGAGAAAAACCTCTCAATTTCTAAACGTAGAATTCTCTGCCCACATACTGAAAAATCTGCACCAAAAAAGGCGGGCAGAGGACCAGGCATTTTCTGGAGCCATGGGGC
The DNA here is from genome assembly GCA_013399435.1 of Arenaria interpres. Taxonomy (NCBI): domain Eukaryota; kingdom Metazoa; phylum Chordata; class Aves; order Charadriiformes; family Scolopacidae; genus Arenaria; species Arenaria interpres. The sequence continues at coordinate 13,343 of VXAK01008756.1, read as the reverse complement.
TCGGACAACTGGTCCTATAGAGACCCTAACAACAGAAAAAACACCAAAGGCCTTTTTTTCGCTTGCTTTCTGAATTTAAAAACTATGCTACAGTCTGTCTATATTCTGTAAGCTTATGTAGTTATTGATTGGAAAGGTTTTTTTCAGACTGATGTTTGCATGTTGTAACGTGACTTCCAGAGTGATGCTCTGGGCTCCAACATAAAAAATCATGGAATAGATTCAGGGCGGGCAACAATGTTCTGTACAACTTAAAAATGGTTTTCGTCACATAGAGGGATGAGTGTAGGTATGGTAAACTATATGTTTTTTTCTTGATTCTTATTTGCAGTGACTTATAAAACTGCTGATGCATGGGATTTCCTACTGAAGGACAGCAGAACCATATTTATACCTTAACAGGAATATTGTGCTATATGTTAAATACTCTAGAGGGTATTATTATGTATAAAGAGCAAACATCAATTCTTTATTAACACACTAACATGATGCAAATAGCTCATACCCTACACAATATCACAACTCTAGAAAAGTGTTCAAATATGGGAAGAAGAAGATGAAAGAATCAGGTTAGTTATTCATTATAGTGTGAAATTAGACCCCCAAACCGTAAGCTTGCAATCAATCGCATGAGTAACTTCACTCCTAAAGCTAGTCCCAAGAAAATCAGTAAAACCACTGTACATATTTCTACCCATGAGGTACAAAAGCATTTCCAGTCCCAAAGCTATATTAGTTACAGTGTTGAAGTGAAATATAGGTCACAAGAAGTGGAAGCATTTCTGCCAGCATTGGCATCATGGGGATTCCCCCCGACACCGACCAATTATTTTACCTCTGGGACTCGCTCTCTTCCCCCAACAAGAGGCCAGACTTAATGCTACTGAAGATGCAAAATCTAGAGAAGATTTTGAGTAGCTCAAAGTAGATAATTTTCAATTCTGCTTCATTATTCAAGCTGAAGGAGCACTAAAACTGTTCCCTACCTGCCCCCATCCTGTCACACGTGACTGCAGGAGCCCACAAGGCAGATGGATAGGAAGCGACACTCTGTTTGTATAGATCACAACCACCTAAATTCTATTTATTTGCCTACAGTATTTTTCCTCTATTTCTGTTAGTTATACACAGGTTGTTGGTTTGCCAAGAAAATCACTTTGATACATGTTCGTTTCTATCTGCATAGTCTCTAACCCAACGACTGAGGCGGAAAAGGAAGCGCATCATGTGCTTTTGTCAGCAGCCTTGACATGGTGCGATACTGGTAGTTACCAGTGTTCTCTATAGTCTTCAGCAATTACTTATGCTATGCTTCAAGTGTGCTGCCAAGAGTGAGCAGTTTCAACGAGGAAAAGCTTCTAACGCAGCAAGCAGAGATACCCTCGGACAACTTACCTGCAACAGTACTCTTTCTTTAGCTTATTTGAGTTTGGCAAAAATGCTTGCTCTACAATTACTTTGTTTTCCACTTTCCTTTTCTCCCCTATGGTCACTTCCTTGAGAATGTCTTCAGGTACTCCTAATTAGCCTGCTGCAATTTGTAGCCTTACAAATTGGCACCGTATCAGTACTCTCAGCTCTTCCCCAAATGGATTTTGTCTCAGCCTGAACAAGGTTGGCTGTGGCACCGTTTCTGCATGCAGCTGTGAAAATCCAGCCTAGTGCAATTTCTGCGGTTCGTGGTCTTCTTGGAAGCAAGGTATTCCTTGCTTCACTATGTCAGTTTGCCTTTAAGATTGTCACAGAGCAACATTTTGTGTACACAGTACAAGTCCTTTCCTTTTACCGGTCAGACTACAGTCTTTAGAGTGTCAACAGCTTTACTTATTGCTGTAGACACTCATTCCTTCAAACGCAGAGGTCTCAGGCTTAATAACCTCTTTGAACCTTTTCAGTGCTACTTCAGTCCAAAGCCTCACTGAAGATGCCGCTGTTGGACCAATTCTTCCACAAAGCTTCCTTGCAGCTTCTCCCACTAGCATCAGATTCTAGAGACTTCCTCTGAGGTGCACAAGGCTTCATGGACATTATTGGATGAAACTACTCTGCTCACAGACGCCACTTGTATCTGTTTCCTGCTGTTTTCGGTGTGAGCACTGGGCCCAGAAGGTGCAGGTCATACCTCTGCGGTCAGCAGACCTTCCTTCAATTATGCCTGAGATACTCGCATGTGTGGAGTAGTGCCCATCCAGGGAAATAGATGAGATTTAATCTAGCCTTTGTTCTTGAGCTTGATATAATTTTCTTTTCAGGACACTGAGCAGTACGGCATCTGTCAAAAATCTTTTATGCATGGTGCTTGGCAACATAATGTGTTGTACTTTTAGCTTACTTGGTGTGGCAATTTCATTACATCCTTTGCTATAAATTGGCATGATCAGTGTCATGCTGGGAAAGACTACATGATAACTGTGGAAGGATTGCAGGGGTTTTTTCCTCTAGTTTTCAGCTGAATTTACCTTTATGCTCTCAGACTGAGAGTTAACAAGTGAAAACAAAAGGCTTGTGAATCACCTTTGTTAGAATTATTTATGTAGAAAATCTTGCAAACTTTTGGTTAGAAAGAGTGACAGAGAGGCAGAGTTTCATCATGCAGTGAGCTTATATTGCCAAAGCAACAAACCCACGTGAGCAAATGAAATTGACACATTTAGTGACTTTGGCAAAAGGAAAATTATTCATTTATTTTATATTTTAATTGATATAGGCTGTTGACATACTTCAATGTGAAATTTCATTTTCTCTACATTAATTCACAAATTTATAAGCATATATATGCTGAAGAATCTATTTCTTTTTATTTGATTTCAAAGCCTCACCTGAAACTCTTTAAAGACACGTACTAAAACAATTACAACTGAAAACGTAAATGTCAGCATGAATTGCCATAGCTAAAGGTGCTCAAACACTGACCATGTCAAAGAACATGCAGGTAAAATAATGCAGGTCAGCTAAGACACAATGATGGATTGCTGAGTTTACCAATACTATGCTCTTTTGTGCAAACTACCCTGAAGGTTATTTTTAGAATACAAAGGGAAATATTGTTCAGTTGAGGAAAGGGTAAATATCTAAGAGCCATATTAAATGTTTTGAAGAAAATATTGTTCTTCTTCATGCCTCAGGGAGTTTTGCAGTTATTTTGCAATGAATAAAGGTCCCCAAGTGCGATCAAGATGATAGGAAATTACCACAGCGCTTTCTGCCAGCTCACAATAAGCTACCAAATTAAATATGAAGTTTAACTGAAAAGGTCATAATTCCCAGCTTAATTTCATATAAGAAATAACAACAAGCTGTCCAATGACTCAAACCTGTAACATGACACTATGCAAAAGGAGGCAAGTCAAATAGATATTTAATTTTAGGGTATAATAAAGACTCATAATCAGTGACAGCCTTCAAAAAATTAAAGAAACAGCTACTCATGTCTTAATTTCAGCCCCAGCTAATTTATTTTACCTGTGCTACTTTCCCGCTTTCATTTGGTAAAATTCCTTATGCCCTTCCCTTCTAATATGATCCTTCATTATTTTGGGTGCCTTCTTCCAATAGAAAATAGAAGACAGCTTCAATATAAGCATCATAACTGACAAGAAATATGAGATAAATTTCTATACGTAGATATGGATACAAAACGCCCATCAAACATAGGTTTCCCCCTCTTCCTCTGTCCCCTACATGTCTATTATCTTTTAGATCTGCAATGCTTCTCTTTACTGGTTTTACTTCTATACACAGAGCAGCGCTTGACAAGCAAGATCCACTGAAGTTAAGAACTGTTCCACATCTACTAGAAAATAAACCAGGTTTCAATTTAATAAAAATATGAGAATAAAACCTACTTATTTTGGCCTTTCCCATTTCACTGTACGTTCCTGAAGTACCTAAAGTACTACCTATTTACACTTGAAATTGGTGATACTGAACTATCAAGGCAAAGCTTTACTGAGGGATGATTAACCTCATCTCCCATTTTGCACTCCAGACAGAAAAAGAAAAAATTTGGATTACTTACAAGCAAGTATTTGGGGGTTCTGTGAACAAAATGTTCCCTCAGTGCTATCAAAAGTATAATATTTATTTCAAACTATGCTGTTTCAAATAACAATCACACTTTTTTTCACACTTCAAAATTGTAGACATAAGCGACAGACCACTGACAAAGGGAGAAGCTGTGTGCATAGCAGCTGGGTAAGAAATATCACACCGGAGGAAAAGGAATAAAAAGACGACAATGAAAATTCCGAATTTTTCTTTCCTATTCTATCTGTTCTGCTGGACAGTGTGCTTCACAGTTAATGACTATTGTAGGCCTAAAATAATTACAAATTCATATTTTACTATCTGCCTCAGAAGTCTGTGTATACTATTAACAGAAATTAAGATAAATGGGGTGTCTGTGATTTGCCAGACTGGAATCAGCGTGCTAAAGTACAGAACACTGTGCAGAACATGCAGAGAAAGTTGATAAAGAAGGAGGTGGTTTATAATCTCTTTTCTTTTTAGTTCTTGCTCTATCAGCACAAACAAGATAGAAGACATTGTCCTAAAGGCTACAGATTTCTAAATTTCAGTGTCATTGCTTGAAACTTTCTAACAGGATTTTTTAAGAGGGGAACACTAAATTGTCTGAAGGCATTTCAGTGCCACTACTGATCACTAAAGAAAAGAATAACAGGGCAAAGAGCAGGAGAATCCTTTTCTAAGGTGCGTTTTACAAATCTTACAGCTGTGACATTTAGTCATCGACTTGTTTTGCACAGGTGATGCAGGTACAGCAAGAACAGCGGTCCTTCCATCCTCACATTAGAATAGAGGGTTCTGTGAACAACTCACCTCATTAGCCCACTACCGCTCAGCAATTTCCTTTCTGTTATATTTTACCAACACACAGCTGACTTCTGAAACTTGCAGGGCTTTCAGCCTTGCATGAGGCTTTCTGTAGCAGGAGGTTGAAGGCTTCTCTGCCTCCACCCATGAAATTATGGAGAAAATTATGGCATATATGCCCAACATGCATTCAACAAATGGTGAAACCACTTGCCAAGATGTGCTGCATGTGCGCTGTGCAGTCACTCTGTGCATAAGTTCATCATAAGTCCATTTCCAAGAAACCGATGTCTATCACAAAAGTAAAAGTACATTTCAAATATTCCATACTGGAAAGAAGCGAACAAGTTTTCACTTAGTATGACATTGATTTTGGGTTGCCTTTACCCTGCACCTCAATATTAACTTCATGCATCCCTTAAGTTCCACTAATGGCATAAAATACGCATCTTTGGTCTTCCTTCCCACTCTTCCAGAAGAAACTGAATGTGAAGGATCACTATTCACTGTGACCTGGCAGAGATGTGTAATTGTGTATAATATGTTCGTATGTATATATATGTATAATTGTGTATAGTATGCATCTCAGCTGAAGAATTGTGTTACATGAATTAGTGTCTCCTTTTTATCTTCATATATTTTTTTGATCTCAAACATGTTTAAGTGAAAAGGCTTCCCATTCATCACAACACACAATGTCATAAGTGTCTGAAAACTTACAATGCTACACACTCCATATAAATCTAATATAATTGCTCTTTACAGTGTTGCACTGAATCACAGTAGCTAGTTTACAGCATACCAAATGCATTTTTGATGGCATTTGTAAAGAATAAATCACAACATTTCAAACAAATCAAACAAGTATTACTGTTGGGAAGCGACATGCAGATAATCACTGCCAACTACTCAGCTTTCTAGTAGCATATAGTATTCTGTATGGTTCTGTAAAAGAGATAATTCTATTCACAATGAGTAACAAATTCTTTATTTGTTGCAAGTTAAAAGAAAAGCCACCAAATTTACTCAGAATCATAGAATTGTCTAGGTTGGAAGGGACCTTTAAGATCATCTAGTCCAACCATCAGCCTAACTCTGACAAAAAACCCATCCACGTCTCTAAACTCTATGTCAACCCGTCTTTTAAATACCTCCAGGGATAGTGCCTCAATCACTTCCCTGGGCAGCCCATTCCAACGCTTAATAACCCTTTCAGTGTAAAAATTTTTCCTAATATCCAATCTGAACCTCCCCTGGCACTACTTGAGGCCATTTCCTCTTGTCCTATCGCCTGTGACTTGAGAAAAGAGACCAACTCCCGCCTCTCTACATCCTCCTTTCAGGCAGTTGTAGAGAGTGATAAGGTCTCCCCTCAGCCTCCTTTTCTCCAGGCTGAACAACCCCAGCTTCCTCAGTCTCTCCTCATAAGGCTTACTCTCCAGACCGCTCACCAGCTTCATTGCCCTTCTCTTGACCTGGTCCAGCACCTCAATGTCATTTTTGTGATAAAAAAATGACTTAAATAAGTTGTTTTACCTCCCTTTCAGAGAATCTTTCCTCTTATTCTATCTTCCACTTTTGGGGAGAAATATGTATATAGAGGAAGAGTCTTCTGTAAGACTCTATTTTAGGTGTTTCTTTCCATCTCCCCTTATTCTGCCTAACAGGCAAGCATAGTCTATACAACTGAATTCAACAATTGGTGAGTCACAGAACTTTAGCTTATCCAAAATGAAATCTTTACCTGCTTCTGTATGGTCTCATCATCATTATATGCTAAATGTGAGCAAAGGAAAGTGCTCAGCTTCTGCCTGTTTTCTGTGCTATTAGAAACAATGTCAGCACTAAGTGTTTTACCCAGAAAGTCTGCCTGAGTTTCAGCTCTCTTAGATTCTCCCAAAAAGGCTATGCCTGCCTAGTTTTTGCACATTCTTCCTACATAACGTTGACCATACAATGATGTATTTGCTATTACCATTGCACATTAAATTTGATCAATTAGAATCTCGTAAATTATAAAGACCTTCCCTTTGGTCTTGAAAAAGATTCATGTGGGTGTCCCTTCACTTATAACAATTCAATGTGTTGCTGCAGATGTGGCTTTCCTAGCTCTTCACTAACAGCCCACTTTTCCTCATTTACACCCAATAACAGATTCCTCTTCTTAAATGCACAACGTTCACAGACATGCCCACACCCTGTGTCAGTTCAAGACCTGCCACCTATGATTCTTGTCCTGATTTTTGTAGGTTTCCAGTTTTGGCCAGCGTAGGAGCCAAGCTGTCTGTTCTTACAGTTAGAGCTCACATATGGTGGGGAATCTCTCTTGTCATTAGAATTCCATCCTTGCGCTAAAAAACTTTGCCAATGGGAATTCCTACAAGCAGTTTTTGGGTTTGAGAAGTTGGACTCTTTTGAAAACGTTCTGGGAAGCTCTGCCCCAACCATCAAGTCTCTTGCTTAAGGAGAAGTTATTTTTATTCCATGTTGGTAAAGTACTGTCAAATGGGATTTGAGTCTCTGGCGTAAGTTCCTGCCCCAAAGCACTACAGATCCCCAGACAGAATACCCATATACCTACATACTGCAATGTGACTGATAGCCTGTTTGCTAATATTTTCACATGTGGATGTGATCCATACTTAACAAGGCATACGAGGATCTTTTATTTCTGTTGGAGTTCAAAGTCCCTTGAATACAAGACCAAAAAAAAGTGAAATTAGAAGAAGAAAAAAATACACAGAAAAGGAGCAAAGATGAGATGTGTTTGGGGATGCAGCGAGTGTGCAGTTTTTTCCTGACCTTTGATTTCCAAGAAGAGGAATTCAGGAAGTGAGGTGACTTTCTGTGAATAGATCAAGTACCCTGGAGATATAGAGGCCCGGAGGAAAAGGTTATAGCCTCCTTCCTTATAAATAATTAATTCAGCAGATGACCAAGTAATGGAGAAGAATTTTAGCAGAGAGAAAGAGGGTTTACTATGTAGTAGATAAAAAAAGAGACCACTATTTAATTTGCTTGTAAGTTGGCAGGGACATATCCGAACACAGTTTGTCTTTTAAGAGAATTTAGTTTGTGAACTATAGTACTCCGTGTATTCAGAAATTGCTGCATCCTGTGGCAAGCAGATACGCTTATTGCACAGCAGACTTTGTGTGTATGAATAGCTCCTGAATTTCTGAAAGCATCAAGAGCAAGAACAAGATACTGTTGACAACCTGAAGATCAGGCTGGCCATAGACAAAACCAAATGTGTGCACTGGCCAGATCATAACACAGAAAACTTGATCCTGCTCATCACTTAACCAAATGATGATAGACGCAATCACCCCCTCCTCTTCCAGCCCTACCGGGCCAGTAAACAGTTTACTGTATATGTAGCAAAAAAAAAAAAGAAAAACCACCTGCTATTACTTCCTTTCTTTTTAAAGTTTTTTTTTTCTTTTTAATCAGAGGAAAACCTGCCATAATGATTAATTGCAGAAGTAACATGCATTAAATTGGTCAATATCAAAGTAATTTGTCTCAGACACAATATACAGTGTATTAGTCACAGATTGAGGTAAACTTTCTTTATGGGGTCGATATGGACATGAATTAAAAACATCTTTAATTTGTCCCCACAAAAATTCTGCAAAGCTTTACATGTTTCTGGAATTTGAATTATTGCCACAAATGGTCTCATGGAAAAGAGTCAGAATATATTTTTTTTTACTACTGCAAGAGATGCAAGTACTGTTCTTCACCTTATTTGTGTGTAATATGTAAATGGCATTGCATTTAAATTAGTAATGTTACATCAATATTTCCAATATGGAGTAAATGGATCCAAATGATTCAGACAACCAGTACCTGTCTCAATATTTTAAGAAACTATTTCTTGGACCTGGAGTTCTCATCTAGTTTTCTTATCAAATCAGTTACACATTAAATGTACCAAATTTCAAAGCTGCTGGGTACTGGTATTGCCATTTCAATTACTGCTGTTGGATAAATCAACCTCACTAAAAATCCATGAAGCAGCTAAATAGTTCAAGTGAGAATCCCCACAAGAGCAGGGCAGTGTTTACTTGTAGTTCATTTACCATTTCTCAAAAACTACAGAGTATGCATGCTGCAAATTAAAGAAAGTGACAGATATGGATGTGTCCTTTTCTTATCTAAAGTGATTGTTTTAATACAAAAGTTGGTATAAAGTTAAATTAGTCTGATCGTACAGTAGATGGGAACATTTTCTTGATGCTTTTCTAAACGCTTGTGAGATAAATGTATTGTTCCACTTAGTTTTGTAGCACTTGGCTGGCAATTACACCTCTAATATTTTAAATGAGTGTGACCTCATAAATATGTTTGTAGCATCTTGCATAGATTGATGTTAATTGAATGTTTTTGGTACCTTATTAAATAGCATTTGTACTAAGATTAGGAAAAAGAAAGAGGCCTCCCATTTACTTAACTGAATTTGCTTTCACAACTGAATCTTAATTTTTCTCTCCTCTCCCCTCTTTATTTCTCTTTCAAGAGGAATGCAGGATTTTGCTCCATAGTGAAGATCTAAAAGGCAGCAAGCTGAAGAAGGGTGCTTGAAGGATGATTTAATTGTAAAGTGTTTCATTTAGCATCTACTCAAGTTTCCAGCTGTGAAAATGGAAGATCCTTACATGCCAGTATTAGCAGCAGTATCGTAAGTTTAGATAGGATTTCTAACTTCTGAAAAATTGCTGTTCAAAAATTTGTTAGCCAGCACTCATAAAATCATGATATTTACTTTAATTGGACTTTCCATTAGTCTTTTATTTTTTAAACCTTCTGAAGTACATTGTGCACACTTACATCTTCTTTCTGCCATCAAGAGGGCTCTAGGGTATTGTTTTGGTTTAATGAAAATTGAGATTCTCTCATAATAAGAAGAGCCGGGAACAGAGCTTTGAGAAAAGCCATCAAACATGACAACGAGTCATAAGACATGAGGAAGTTCTTTCAATACAACAACAACAGAGCAGACGTAGTTTTCCTACACTGTGTAGTAAAGAAGACACACAGATCCTAGGGACAATTTAAACAAACAAGGATTATTTTTCTATGAATATAAGCAATTCCAACAGCTTTCCTAACTGTCACACCTTAACATGACTACGTTTGGATAAAATGACCACATTTAGCAGAATGATAAGAGTACCATTAAACTGCCAGGTCTGTAATCTAAATACATATCTGAAACAGGAAAATTTTACATCCAGAACTAGTGTTTTTCATTCTTGAAGTAACTGTCATCCCAAAGCACATTACCATTTTTAAGAATGAATGCAATTTGATTTTATTTCATGATTGTCAATGTGTTATGTTTATCCACCACAGCCTTTCTGATGCAACTGCACCTACGCAGTGACAAACTCTTTGGATTGCAAAGAGATGACTTGAGAGGATATAACAGAGGTCTCTCAAATCTGTGATGAGCATGGAGAAGGGGAAGTGGGACTGATCATTCACTCCTTCCCCCAGAGATGTGGGGTATAAGCAAAGCCAAAAAATACTGAAGTTCAAAACAAACAGCAGCTGTTCCTCTTCTCTGTAGGTGGTTGACTGGTGGATAATGAATAAACAGAAACCACACCAGGCTCAGGAAGTTCTTTAACACAAAATAGCTGGAAATGAGGATGTATTAGGAGAGGACATATGCTAGCCCTGTTCTGACACTCTTCCCAAGGCACATCCTGAAAGCTTCTGCCAGAGACAGGACACTGAGCCACGAGGTTCTTTATTCAGACACCTTCTGGGATCAAAACAAGTTCTCAGAGAAGAATGAATTGTATGTTTTCTCATTTAGATCCAAACCTCCAAACTGTTCCATAAAACAAGAAGCCCTGCATAGACATAGACCCATAACCACCTCACTGAGAAGGGTTAGGCCCCTTGCCACTTCCTGCAGTATCTTTGGCTACAAAACCCAAGTTCAACTTTGTCTCCAGATGTGGATAACAAGAACATTTATCCCATGTAACTCTAAGCACTAATAATACAGACTGGAGCTGTGGTGCCAGGCTAGGACAGAAGTGCCAGTACTTTGGATGCAGAGCCAGCTCTCCCCGGAGGCCAGCCTTGCCTTACCCTGCACTGTCTGGGCAGAGCTGAGCTTGGTCCTGATTCCACACCACAGTTCAAGATGATAGTTACAGTCAGCATAACGCTTAAGTAAACAGATTTAAGTGTTCTTGCTAGAACAACAGAGCAACACAGGATGGCAGCCAGGGAGACAGGAGGCTCATCTCAAATAGAAGAATTTGCCAAAAGACAGTGAACCTATCTGGACAAGCAGGAAATACACTAAAGGTGCATACACCATGTTCTTCTTGAGGATATCTGTGCAGTAACTCCAACCTAGTGTCAAATCAACTAGTCACTGGTGATTTCTCTGTGCATCAGTTGGAATGGAATCAACTACTTTTTATAGAAAAGCTTTCAACCACCAATTTTTACATCCCCCATGGAAAAAAAATAAAAAAGAAAATTATTCCCAGTAAATAAAAATATTTTGAGTTTTCTTTAAATCGACATAATTAATGTGATATTTACAAATGAAAAACAATTTGGTTTTCAAATGAAAACAGAAAAATTACTTTGTTCTGCCTTTTTTTTCCTTGTTGTTGTCGAAGTGAGTCTGTCAAGCATTAAGGTAGAAAAGTCCAATATTTCTGCTTGGACTAAAGGTTTCATCAGAAGGTTTTTCACCAGTTTTATGTGTTTCATTCTTCTAGTTTTCACATTATTTTGACTAGAATGCAGTGGCTGAAATTGTCCACAAATTGTTGTCTAGGTTTTGATACCTGTTCATGGAGAAAGCTGCAGAGCTCAGTTCACTATGATTTACAGCCATCTAGCTGATGGCTAAAATGTACTAATGCCAAACAATTTGATTTCAGTTTGTACTCTAGAAGAAAGTAATTTAATTTTTTTTTTTTAGAAGCCAGGTAAAGAAAATGCATCTGTGTGTCAGTATACAGTAATCTATTAAAAAAAAGTCCATGCTGGTTAATAAGATTTTTTTCACTATATGGAAAAGGGAATATATTTTCAACTAGTAATCATGCTATGTGAATTTTAATCCTTTATAGGTAAAATTTATATCCACTTCTGAATATTATTAACCTCTTGCAAAGGCAAGCTATAAGACTCTAGAGAGCACCAGAATTAAAGTTACCTGCACAGCAGCTTCATTGCATAGGCAATATAATTCTGCTTTTCATTCAAACGCATATTTTCTGTGTCTGTTTTAGTCAAGGTACTGGCTGAAACATGTTCAGAGGAAATTACATCTGTGTAGAGGAACATATCTGTCAATTTTCCTCTTGATGTGGACATTGAAAGCCGCAAGACAATGCAATCAAAGCACCATTATTTCTAAAATTGGCAGCTGTTTCTATATGAAAACAGGCAAATTAGTGAAACTGCATTCATGTACGTGTGCAGTGGGAACCTACTCTAGAAAATACCTTTTTTCTCCAGAACCTGCAGAGGCAGGGATGAGCATAGATTTAATTATGTGGCTCTAATGTAAAAGAATGGAAGGTTTCAGTAGTGTGACCTGGCTGACCTACACAAGCAATAAGGTGACTTTTTTTTTCCTACGACCCCAAACACCTACAACAGGTAGTTCAAGTTGCTTCACCTTAGGGTACTATTACAATAGGATATTCCATGTAATGTGTTTTCACAGCCTTTATATTAAAGTTATTATTCTGGCAAAAATTAAGCCAATTCAAAATTAATCTCAAGACAATCAACAACATCAAGTGGGAGAAAAATCAAGATTATTTTCTTACTGAATTACAGCACGCAGAATTACAACCATGCACTCCAATAATTCCATCGCACCTTCACTGCCCTAAGTTTTCTGTCATACAGAAAACAATACTAGTACTAGGGTACTAACATTAGGACAAGCAACACAAACTAACCTTGTTGATATGAATTTACTTTGCTATGTTCAGTAAATGAGAACATGATAGACATGAATTTCCCATGATTACTTTGAGTCACATGTCAGTGACATTTTTGGTGACGTAAACTTTGAGTAATCTCATTCTTAAATGAGCTGCTTTGATTTACTCAAAGTAACTCACTTTTGAAATAGGTATTCTCCAGTTGTCTTGCATTAGGAAAACACCCCAAATCTAGCTTATGATTTGGACAAACATTTAATAATTTTGCAGTTATCTTTCCATCTTCTCTTATGTCCAATTCAAGTAAGCTAATCAGGAAATAATTTCTTGTCCACACAACTGGTAGGAGAGGAATGAATTAAGACTGGTAGCCATAATTACTGCTTAAGATAAGGTATTTTTGTGGACAAATACTATGGCATTATACATTTTCCCTTGGATTAGCTTCTCTAGGTTTACCTATGTGTATGTATTGTAACTGGATGTCTAAGTATCTGTTAATGAACTTTAAAAACCAAACATTTGCAGCTGGAAATAGCATATTGGTAGTCTCTTTTCCTGAAAGCAGAA